>VYZQ01034377.1:6915-26707 GCA_013400655.1 Mystacornis crossleyi | reverse complement strand
GACCAACAGACATAATAATCATATTATATCCAATCTTCTCTAGAACATCTCCTTTGATAGGCCTGCTAACTCAATTATTTAAATATATATTAGAGCAAAACGCAGTGTGACTTCTCCAGTTTAGGATAGAGTGGAAATTTTTACGTTTTTGTTTCATTTATCAGGATTTGTCCTTACAGAATTCATGGGTTTCATGATGGGTTTCTCAGTTTAAAACACCAGGGTTTCAAATTCACAGCGAGCACCTGGCTCGATGTGTCTGCTCAGCTAAAATAAAACGTTAAAAGCTGGGGAAGAAATAGGGTACTGGAGATCAATCTTAACCTGCAGTGACTTTTAGAGGTTTAACAAAAAAAAAAAAAAAAATCTCTCAGAAGCCATGATCTCTCCAATAGTCAATAGACTTGGCTGCAACCAATTCCACCAGGAAAGAAGAAAAAAAGATCCAGAGGCTCTGAGGAAGAGCCAAAGCAGAACTGCACCACTCTGCGAAACTCAGAAAATTCTCTCTGGATTCAATGTGACATCTGGAGTCAAGTAAAAACTACTGATGGGGAAAAAAATCCAAACACTGCTTAACTGTAAAGAACAATCCTTACTATTGACTCTTTCTGCCTGCAGCTTGTCTGGGAAGATGCTGGAAGAAGGAAGGAGAACTGTTTCCAGTCGGGTGTTGTCACACAGCGAGGGACAATTCCTGTCAGCCATATCTTTCAGACCCCACCGCCTGCCCACGGAAGGCAGCACCAGCACTCTGCTCTTTTCCTTTAATCCTCTCATTGTTGTACCGAATGCCTCAGGGTTTCCTCCCCCTGTGAAGCATCTGAGGCAATGTGGCTACCACAGCCATGAAGCTCACCCCTGCTAGTTCTGCACAGGCACTTGACGTCACATTAGTCCCCAGCTGCCTACACAGCCCATATTCACTGTCCATGCACAGCATGGTTTATGCTCACTGATATTCTCAGGGTGTTACGGACACATCAGCCACCTTCCAACCCCACTTGACTTCTGTTCCCTTTACTTTGCAGCCTCCTCCCCAAAAAGTATCTTCTCATTCCCTTTCCATCACCTCATTTCCCTGCCACCCACCTTGGTTTAGCTCTGCCTAATCATCCTGCAGGGAACTGTCAATCCCTACAGGCAGCACAGATACTCTGCTCATGGCCACTGGCTGGGTGAGACACTTCTGTCCTCTCCCAGAAATAATAAAGGAAGCATCAGGGTGGTGAGGCCCTGGCACAGGGTGCCCAGAGAAGCTGAGGCTGCCCCTGCACCCCTGGCAGTGTCCAAGGCCAGGCTGGATGGGGCTTGGAGCAAGCTGGGCTAGTGGAAGGTGTCCCTGCCCATGGCAGTGGGTGGCACTGGATGATCTGTAGAACTCCAGCTCAACCTCCTCATGCACCCAATTTCTGACCTAGAAGCTACCTTTCACTAGCAAGGGAAAAATGTGACTTCTATGGTTACCATTCAACGAGTTGTTCAAGTCAGACTCCAACGCTGCTAAGAAAGAATCAGTCATGGACTCAGATCTTTAGGAATGACAAATCCCATACCTAAACTTAAAGTATGGGTCAGAAAATGCTTAACAGCAGGTAGTACTCCTGACAGTAAAACAGGGAATGATTAACAGCCCTCAGATGGATCCCAGAATAGCTAAATGATACTGCTGACAGCAGTCCAGCTCTATAAATGGGAGCCTTTTAAAATCTCTTCAGTCTTCTTGATGCTCTGACTCCAGAAGCTACTTTAAGTTTGCTATGTTAAAGTTATGGTCTTTGGCCCACAGCATGTGGTTAAACCACCACCACAAAAAAAAAGACAGACTCACATTTTGCCAGAAATTGCTCTCTTGCTAAGTATCAGCTAAAATCTAAACTCAAATTCCTTCAAGCAACTGATAGAATTTCTGCTCATGACAGCACTTAAAGCCTATTTTAAACAAAAGCAATGTACCAAGCTCACAATTCCAAACCCAGCGTCTCCCAGGGAAGCAAGGGAGCACTGGACAGTCCTTAAGTTTGCTGAACAACTACTTTCTCTTCAGATAACACCTCTGGGAATTCTTACTCTGGGATCCACTGGGAGAACCAGCTAGCCCTCAGAAAGGCTGGAAAAAACATCAGGGAGGTTTGGTTTACTCAAGGCACCTGTTTAAAGAATAACAGTACCAAGGCACTTTATTCACAGCTGGCTTAACTTTCAGACAGGTATCTGGGCAGATCTAGAAATTGCATTTCTGAACAGTCTTTCAGATAATTCCTGACATTTTAAAAACTGTATTTAAAGATTTACATCTTTATCTAAAAACCACTTTGTGTATACTAACAGAATCTTGGGCAGAAAAAATGTGAAGCTGACTATGATTTTATCTCCTATCACTTTACTTCTCCAGATGCACAAGACCTGGATCACAGACCAGTCTTCACAGTGAAATAGATGTTCTCATCCCATGTCCCCGGCCTCCCAGTACCACTAAATCCCTCAGTTTCTAGTTTCATGTACGTTCAAACCCTGTTTGCTACAGGACTTCAGAACTAACGTTATATTGCTTTACAGGACAACAGAAGTGAGGAATTACTTCCCTTACTGAACAGATTTTTATTTTTAGGAAATGAGTCAACTATATTGGTACCCAGTGACAAACATATAACAGAGACACATATAGAAATACATGAGGGGGTCGTGCAACTCGTTGTCTTTGAACTATTCCTGGATTTGTGGAGGTAAAGACAGTGCAGTACTGCACATCACTTAAATGTTATTTTTTCACTAAGGATTTCACCTCTGTTTCAAGCGTCATGGTACTCACCTCTGGATGGGCCAACTGCTCTATCATGAGATTTTACTTTATACACATTTTACTTTATATGCATTTTACTTTATATTTACTTTATATTTTGTGAAATGTTAAGACTCCCACATACGGCTTCCAGAATATTCATGGTGCTGGAAGAAAGGCAATCCTGTGACACTCACCCCCAAACACATCTCCGTTCTGGTAGTTCTTGCCCTTCTGAGTTTCCTCTTCGTTTTGAACAGTGGACACATGCTTGGCGGAGGCACAGCCCATAGCTTCATTCAGACAGCTCCAGCTGGGCTGAACCACAGATCATCTCTAGTGACGCCCGCTCATCCTTGAGGAAATAATCCACCTTCCTGCTTGGCTCTCACGTCCTTTTCACCTAAACATGGCCAAAGAGAGGAAAACATTCACTCATGGTATTCTCTACATGAGGAGCTTCAAGGGGATAAAAAATAAGGTTTGTGAGGAGGAACACAAGGGCACATCCTCCATGGCCTGAGGCTACTAAAACCATATTCCATAATATCTGGTACAGGCAGGTCATGATAAAGGCACCTCCATCCTGCCCTGGGACAGAGCACAGCAGTTAAACTCAAAGCGTCTTCCAGCCTGATTCGTTAATCCATGGCTTGAAGAAAGCAACACACAGATCTCTTTCCCACCCAGCCAGCTATTCCCACAGAACACAGAGGGTTGTGGGAGAGGAAATAGGAAACCGTCAATATCTGCTCCTCCTGCTCCTTTTACCCATCTACCCATCAAGTCAGATTTCTTACAAAGCATTTTACTGATTAAGAGCTGCTAATTGCAAGTGTTCAGACAAAATAACCCCTCTAAATCCATTAAAGATCTTATGTTCCCAGATGTGAAAGGCAATAGCCAGCTGTATTATCTTTTCTCTATGTGTTCATTATTCTACTCAATCCATAAAACCTCCACTGCTCAAAAAGACAACTATCCCCATTTTAAGATGGAATAACACTCCCTGAACAGTGCAGATGTCACATAAAACAAAAGGGAAAAGAAAAATCGAATCCAGATCTGTGATATTTTGGATTAAAAATAAATTCAAATCCATGAACTACCTCAAAGTTTGGTGAGATGACGTGGTTTTCCTTTCCACCAGCCAAACTTTTCAGAAGAAAGAAAAGTGAGAAATTCCCCTTCTTGCCAAGTTTTTTATTTCAGCTACAGCAAAAGATCATACACACAATTGCTCAACTCTTTACTTTTAAGCACGTACTTCTTTGCTCCACTCTGACCACAAGAATTTTACATGTAACATTAGACAAGCACTCTTACCTAGGATAGGGAGAGCTGGAGCGAGATGATCTTTAAGGTCCCTTCCAACCCAAAGCATTCTATGACACACCAGTATCCATTCAAGCTGAAATGTATAATCCCAAGGGAAATAGTGAGTTTCCTTGCCCTGAGCACTCAGCACAGGCAGCACATCTCCCCCATGCCCAGGCAGCTCAGTGACACATGACGACATGGTCTAGAAGGGCTCTGCTCCAGCCATCGGAGGGATTTTCCTGCCCATCCCCAAAGCCACAGACATGAGGACGTGGCAGCCAGGCTCAAATGGATTCCATTTCTGCTACCACAGCCCGTGGCTTTCACCACGCAAGGGGAAGGATTCTGGACGCAGAATCACCTCTAACTCCTACCCACAGCCAGCTTCCCCCTTCTCTGCACAGAGCAGTGCTTCTCTCCACTTGGCGAGAGTGTTCTAGAACGTACAATGTATATCTGCTAATCACTGTTCCCAGCAGCCACGCCCCCATCACCCCTGTACAGTTCTATGTTCAGTACATCCCCCAACATGCTCTACTCCTTTTTTCCTTCTCCTATGTATGGACACCTGAGCCTGAATTTCTCATTGCCCCATTCTTCTCTTCCCCCTTAGCCACAGCTAAGTACTTACCCCAAACCACAGGATTTTATAGGATCATAGAAAAGCCTGGGTTGGGAGGGACTTTGGGCTCATCTTGTTGCAACCCTCTGCCATGGGAAGGGACACCTTCCACTATCCCAGGTTGCTCCAAGCCCCATCCAACCTGGCCTTGGACACTTCCAGGAATGGGGCAGCCAGTGTTTTGGGCAACTTACACCAGGCATTGATGCTGTTAGCCGAAGGGAGAGAGCACACCCCTCTGCAGCTATTTTTTTAATCCTGTATGGTTACATAAGCTTTTTCTTCCCGCCCCTCCGGAAAACCTAGATTTTACAGGGAAAGTCAGTATAAAGCCAGGGAAGTTCCTCAGTTTTTTGCAATTCAGGGAGGGTCACAGCTGACAGTTCATCCTCTCATGTGTCCAAGTGGCAGCCTGTACTAAGATCTTCATCTCACTGTTGGGGGGAAACAAGGATCCAAAGGGATTTAAAGCATCAGCCATGCTGTGCTTGGAGACAGGTAAAGACACACAGGGGTGGGGGAGATGGAGGAGAAACAGCAGACTGGGAAAGTGAACTGCTACCTGGAAATGAAATGGGGACTTATTTTCCCAGAGGACATAAATTTGGTTAAAGACAACAGCTTTTATAGGACCAGCTGAAACAAGTGAGGGGGGAAAACATGACCAACAGAGTCCTTGCTCCAGATTTCAGAGAACAGCAGGAGCCTCCAGGTAGACAGTGCCTGAAAACACTGAATTCTGAGTTAAAATACAACCAGTAGTATTATTCCAGGGAAAAGGCTGTGGCAAACTCTGCGAAAAGGAGGAAGGGAAGGCTTGATGTAACCCTGAAAAGGATGTGAAGCTGTTTGGATGAGACCTAGGTAGGAGGCTGTCTGTGGGGTAAATCACTGCCCACCACAGCTCAGCACCTCTGAGCAGCAGAACTGCAGGCACAGGAGTACCTGTTGAATGAATGATACTCCTGCCTTATTCAATTATTTTTCCTGTTTCTTTTTCTGCTTCTCAGCAGGGACCATTTACAAAAGGGGAAACAGCTGCTTAGTAATAAAACCCAAATGAATTTCACAAAGGAGCAGTGGGTTGGGTTTTGGGAAGAGATTTTTTTGTGAAGCCTTATACAGCCAACATGCAGCACAACAAACTGCAAAATACTTAATTACTGACTAGTGCCCAGGACAGTGATGGTCCCAGGACCACTGAGGTGCAGGAACAATCAGGACTAAGGAGACACAGAACAGGAATGCAGAAGGATAAAGCTCTTTGGGGGAGAAAAGGAAAAATTATCCACGGTCAAATCTCTCCTGCAGCATTTTAGTAGCACACATCAACCTCTAAAATATGGTCATGTTTGAAGGCACATTGTGATTAAAGGAAACAAATGGGGATACAAGAACTGGAAGTTTCACCTCTTACATTAAGGAACAGCAATCACAGCAGCACCTGAAAAAACCATACAATTAATAGTTGGGTTATGGAGGCAACTTCTCCTGGTGCCAATAAACGGGGCTGAGAAAGTGACTGCAAAATGACCTCCAAGGTGAGTCTAACACACACTTCCAGGCATGTTCCTTGGACTGCTGTTAACTTAGTGCTGTTAGACACTTCGACACGGATACCTAGACACAAACCAGGGATAGTAGAGGATTTAATACAAAGAACAGAGTGGGAGAAAAGCAGCATTAATTTTACAGGGGATGAAATCTGAGGTACAGGGCAGCATGATGTTCTCCAGCCTCAGAAAACCTCCCCTGCCTGCGGACCGGAGCCCTCAGGGAAGAGTTTTGGAAATCACTCAGAAGTGAGGTGCTGGTCCTCACTCAGTGGGATGCCTGGCGAAGCTTTGGGGATGTGAAACACAGCACTTCACACGGCAGCAGAACAACACATCCGTTCCTGCTCCTCCTCCCCCAGTTCTGCATCAGTGTAATTTTTCCTTTTGTCTTCCACAGCATTTTGGGGGCATACAGATTTTCAGAAGCCAAAAATAAGAAGAAGAAAACCTCAAACCATTTGCAGTTCATGTTCACCACCCACCATCACTAATTATCAAGATTTGAGAGGCAATTTGCAGGCTCCAATCTGCAAAATGCTAGTGAGAAAAATCTCTCAGGCAGATCAAAAGTGTCTACACCACCCCCAAATGAAATGCAGCAGGTTGAGGATTAACATCTTACACGCGGGTCAGGAGAAGACTAGAGACACTCTCAGATGCTGTACTTTGTACCCCAGGTTTCTTCTGAGCTAAAAACGGGGGAGCTCAACTCTTAGAATAGAAATTACCTTTGGAAACCTTAAGCAAGTCCTTTTTTCTTTCTTCTGAGCAATGTCTATGATGTGTTTTTTCTTTTACCAACTCTTTCAACACTTGGTTAATCCACTCATTATGCCCTCACCTCTTATTTCTGATGGTAAAAGTCTGCATCCTTGACAAAACACATTTTGCTTCCACAACACTTCATACAAATGGAGGACCTCCAGTGTTTTACAACAAATGCATGTTAATTCTTCTACTACCACAGGTGTATTTGTTTTCATCTTTATTGCATTGAGATAACTAATCTTTCATCATCTTCAGGCTGCAGATACATCTAGAAGTTTCATTCCATGTTGACCATACAGGAAATCAGGTTAAAATGCCACAATTCTCAAGAGATCAAAGCAATGAGTTTCACGAAACCATGAAAAAACCCTAAGCTACAAAGAAAAACCACACTGGCTTTTCCCATGAAACAACCTGTTCTAGGCAGAACTCAAGGGTTTAACTTACTACTATTAATTACATTTATTTCCTATAAGAAATAGGCCTGTTTGATTTCCATTTCATTTTTTATCCCCAAAAAGAAGAAAGCAGAAATGAATTCTGAATTTGTCCTGCACAACGGCTGCTGGTAGTTAGCACCGGGGACTTCTCCACTGAGACATTGCTCTCTCAGCTACCCTCCACCACAAAAGACAAAAATTTGGGTTTTATTCAACGGCCAAAAGGCATTTTTAGAGCCAAAAAGATATGTTTTGCCTTTGAAGTGCACCGATGGCCTAAGGAGGGAAAGAAAAACAGATTTGAAAAGAAAGTGTCATATAATGTCTCTTTCTCCTTCTTCAAATTATTCAAATTGGCATGAATAGTGCAGTTAAATTGAAAATTAAGCCACTGACTTGCTAAATGAGCAGAATGAGAGGTGCAAACACTCTAGAGCAACATCTTCCAGTGGTACAAGGGGAAGAAGAAAAGTCAAAGTGAGTGGTGATTTCTGTTCCTTGGGAGCCATGGACAGAACACACTCCCCTCACCCACTGGGATAAACAGCCACGAAATGAACCATTTTCTGCCTTCCTATGAGTTGTTTGTCCCTGTGATGAACAAGTCCTGTGTTTATTACACATTTCAGCCTCCTGCTGGAAACAGGCTGTCCCAGAGAGCCAGGTGAGGACAGCAGTGACTGCCTAGAAGGGGAGGGAATCAGCTCCGTGCTGTAAAACCAGGAGCACAGGGAAACACACCCTGGCTTTACACTAAACCAGCACTGACACACTAAACCAGCAGAGCTCCCAGTCCCATGGGGAAACACGCCCTGGCTTTACACTAAACCAGCACTGACACACTAAACCAGCAGAGCTCCCAGTCCCATGGGGAAACACGCCCTGGCTTTACACTAAACCAGCACTGACACACTAAACCAGCAGAGCTCCCAGTCCCATGGGGAAACACGCCCTGGCTTTACACTAAACCAGCACTGACACACTAAACCAGCAGAGCTCCCAGTCCCATGGGGAAACACGCCCTGGCTTTACACTAAACCAGCACTGACACACTAAACCAGCAGAGCTCCCAGTCCCATGGGGAAACACGCCCTGGCTTTACACTAAACCAGCACTGACACACTAAACCAGCAGAGCTCCCAGTCCCATGGGGAAACACGCCCTGGCTTTACACTAAACCAGCACTGACACACTAAACCAGCAGAGCTCCCAGTCCCATGGGGAAACACGCCCTGGCTTTACACTAAACCAGCACTGACACACTAAACCAGCAGAGCTCCCAGTCCCATGGGGAAACACGCCCTGGCTTTACACTAAACCAGCACTGACACACTAAACCAGCAGAGCTCCCAGTCCCATGGGGAAACACGCCCTGGCTTTACACTAAACCAGCCCTGACACACCAAACCAGCCCAGCTGCCCAGTCCCGCAGAGGAGCTGCCATGTGTCCTCTCCTGGGAAGCTGGAAGCTGCGCTCAGCACAAATCCCTTTTCCAACAGAAAACAGGGATACTGCAGCTTCACAGTTACAAAACCCCAACATTACAGAGAAGCTCATCTACCTAGTTTTTCCCAACAGGGAGAGGCTGGTTTGAATTAATTCTACTAATTCACATCATCAGCTTAATACAGGACAGCCTTTGCTCCTCAGCTTAAGCTGAGGCTCAGATGACCTTTTTCATCAGCAAAATTACCCCATTTTCTTTTCTTTTGTTTGCAATCACCATTTCTGCTGATCCAATACATGGGATTTTGATATATTAAAGCAACAAGTGATTTCCAAATAGAAAAGCTCTCAACAGAAACATGATACTTCCTGGGAGCATCTTCTGCTTCCTCAGATTCTTAAGGAGAAATACCACCAGTAAATCTAAGGAAGAAGATTTCAAACATCAGAGAGTAAAATGCAAATATGGAAAGGAACGTGAATGGCATTGCAATCATCCTCTTCATTCACACAGGGTAGAGTTAAAATAAAATCAGTGTGAAAAGCCGAGCAACACAAGAGATGTCAGTCATACAATTTACCATTTTTGCTGTTTCCACAGAAAATTACATTTCATTCCGAATTTTTTTTTAACCTTAAATACTTTAGGAGTGATAGAAAGATTACCACCACCATTACAGAATGCAGTTCTAATGTTTCATTATCCCCCCTCCCCCTTTTCTATGAGAATTAATAGACAAAATAGTAAAGATAAAAGAGATTTAACTGGCTGGCAACACTGTAGAATTTTTGTTTTTGTTTGCACACAGAGATGACCTGTTTCAGGTGAGAACCCAAACTTTTAAAATATATTTCATCTGCACAACCTTTTCCAAACAAGTAGCAGTACCAGAGCTGGTCTTTAACACAGAAGCTGGTACTACTCAACCAGATTTCCCAAGATTCATGACATTTATCCTCAATACTTTGCAGAAAAAAACAAGCACTTTTCATAAAAAATAAGATTATATGACAATATGCTATGAACATCTAAATATTTCCTGCTTCTGCAGCAGTGATTGCCGTGGCTGTTAGAAGGACATGACAGAAAGATGTTCATAGAATCCCAGGATGGTTTGGGTTGGAAGGGACCTTAAAGCCCATCCCATCTCACTCCTGCCACAGGCAGGGACACCTTCCACTAGCCCAGGTGGCTCCAAGCCCCATCCAACCTGGCCTTGGACACTTCCAGGGATCCAGGGGCAGCCACAGCTTCTCTGGGCAACCAGTGCCAGGGCCTCCTCACCCTCACAGGAAAGAAATTCTTCCCAGTATCCCATCTAACCCTGCCCTCTGGGAGTTTGAAGCCATTACCCTTGCTCCATACTAAAAAAGACTACAGTCAACACCAGATAACTGAAAACGCACCAGCAACCACCATGAGGGATCTGATTAAAAGCAACAAGACCTTTCCACTGACTTTAGGTGCTTTGAGCTCACTTCCTAAACCTCCAGTTTCAGGGAACAAAGACTGGTTTGTGATTTATTTCCAACGGGATTTTGAAAATGCAGTGCTGGTGGTGGCAGCCTGGGTGGATGTGATGTGAGACATTAGACAGGACTATGGAAAAGCCAGGTTAAATTCTCAGTACATGATTTTCTTGTGTATCTAAGAATAATCTCCAGCATTTACTGTAATGGGAAGGTAGCCCAAGCACCTCTAAAGTATAAAAAAAGCCAGCAATAAGCTCTCCTATTTAATTACATTTCTGTCTTCATGGTTTAAGAGTAAGATGTGCTTTACTGAGGAGGATACAGTAAAAGGCCCTGAGGTACAGAACAGTGATTTATACAGTATTTTGTACACATCTAAACACAGATCTGAGCATCATCTCCCTTTTGAAGACTCACTCCCCTGTCTCTGCCTTAATAAAATAATTTAAAGATGCAACCATTACACCCAGGCAGTCACTACCATCATGTCAAATCAGACTAAAATAAATGATGTAGAAGCTGCAGCCACTTCATCAACAAGACCCACTTCTTTGGAGGAAAACCTTGAGGGATCATTACCACACTGAAAAAACAGCCTTGTTCTCCTGAATTCTTCTTCTTCCCACCAGGGCTGGGGGATGCATTTCCAAATGTCAACACTGACTCTGGCCTGGAGCTGAGCTCTTTTTAGGATCGCCCCTCTCCCAGAAAAAGCAGTGGTTTAACAAGTCTCTCCTAAAAACGTGAAGCACATACGTCTTTATTTCAACAGGAAAAGCATCAATGATCTAATACCACCCACTAGTGCGGTAGTGAAGACCTGAAATCTTAAGACTTGAATGCCTAATCTTCATTCTTTGTTCTTTCTTTGATTTCTTTCCCAAACTACTTCTTAATCTTTCCTGTGTGCCTCCATGAAGGTAGAAATAACCACACTGAGATGGGTCCTACTGCAATTATCCGTAATTGCACGTTTGCAGGGTCTCACCTCCCTTTGGACCCACTGATCTATCCTAACAGCTCTACAACAAAAAGCCCCACAGTCAGTTGACTGCTTATTCCCTAGAAAATCTTTAAATATATCTATAAATGAGATGACACATCCCAGCATCCCCCTCCATCTCCAGCTCCATCACTGAATGATGAACATATACACAGCAGCAATTCACCTCCCTGCTCAAAAATTCAGCGCAGAATTACCCCACCTCACCTCGGGAAACTGCTTTGACTCTGCCTTGAATACACACTCTCCAGTTCCACTGTGAGCTTCCAGCTTCCACCTGGAGACCTGTCCTGGCACCCTGAAGCTTGGCCAAGCAGTATGTTTGGGCCAAATTCCTGCCCACAGAGGAAGATGCAAGCAGCTGCAACCTAGAGAGGGTTGGCTGGATGTCCCTGGATATCTCTACGTCCACACAGCGCCCAGGACCAACCCCCCACCTCACTTCCAAGGCATTTTTCATCTAAAGAGCCGCAGCAGGAGCTACTTTATGTGCCACCGAGGATAAACTTAACACAGAACAACCAAGCTATGCAGAAGCCAAGGGGCTGAGATGCTGGGGACCTGCTGCTAATGTGTCAGCAAGGAAACATTTGCCATATGCACGTCTGCTGCTGCTGTGCAATTAGAAGATGGAGCAGTTTCAAGGGGCCTCCTTTTTTTGCAGATGAGCTAGAGAAATCAGAAATCTTTCTTCACTAACCTGGTAACACTTAAACGACAGAATAAGTGCAGAGATGCTGCTCAAAACCACAGGAGGTGACTCATCCAGGCTGCTGAGGAGGGATCCCAGCACAGGCACCCATTGCATGCACATCTGCCTCCTCCATGGCTGAACCGACAGCTGCAATCTTGCTAAAAGTCAGCAGGTAAAATTCAGGATAAGACCTAACAAAGCAGCTCCCTTCACTCTTAGCTCTTCTGAATAACTGCATAGGGTTCAGCACTTCTACTGCGGTTTTTTTTTGTTTGTTTGTTTGTTTTTAATGATTTCCTAACTGTAGTCCCATGGAAATGGCACAAGCAGGAATGAAAGGGAAGCACACTGCAATCTGCGCTCCCAAAATGACACTACTGACTGCTCCCTCCTGCTTTGCAGGGTAACTCCTCAGCATCAAGGACGAGAACACAGGATTTCTGGTGCTGAAGGCCATGGTACCGGAATGCTTCTGCTGGTGTGGTTTGATCCAAGAGCCCTATGCCATATCCTATCCAATCTCATACCCTATCCTGCAGGTTATCCCTGGGAATCCCCAGCTGGGAGGGGGGCTGAGAAAGCAGGCTGTGCTCTGGGCAGCAGAGCTTCAGAAACCTCCAGCCCAGAACAGGCAGCTGGAAAAACAGCTGAGAGAGGAACCGGGTTCTGCTCTTGTAAAACCTCTTGTGATCCGTTCCCTACTTTGACCCCACCTCCCCACCCAGCACTCACGCACAGGAGCTTCTGGACATCCCTGATGGAGGCAAAAACATTTCCTTACTCCACTCCTTCAAAACAGATTTAGGAGTTTACTCCAGTCCCAGCTCTGGGTTGGGCCTTTTCCCCTTTTTTTTTTTAATTTAAAAAAAAGTCTTAGAACATCATCAGTTACAGCTCCATGGTGAGATGTTGAATGGATACATCCATAACCAAGCCTAGATATTCACAAAACAAGATCTAAACCATGTTTCAGCCTATGATATAAATAAATGAACAGCAGACTAGCCAAAACCAATTGCAATATTTTCAGTGCATGTTAACACAGTTGTAACTCAAACACAACCAGCCAGGGCAGAGCTGGATCAGTGGCACAGGAGCAGGGAGGTCTGCAGATCTCTCCTCCCACTGATGACAAGGAGCAGCCAAGTCAGCAACAGACCTCACTAGGATTTAAAACACATAAACCATCTTGTGTCTTCTTTCAACTATCTATATCTTATTCCAGCTGGTAGCATCCTGTCTCTGTATTTTGACTTAATGTTACATTTCCCAAAAGTGACCACGATAATTTCCTGTGTATAGGGAACTGAGTCCTATTCTGCATATTATACACCTCTATAGTGCTCTTCAGCATTGAGCCACAGTTTAGGGACCTGTTTAAATTAAAAAACCACTATTTAAAACGAACTGTGTATAAAGCACAACTTTCTGTTTCATGGTGTGAACTTTTCATGGATACCACTTGAACTTATTTAAACCAAATACCATGCAGAATAGTAATGATGAAGCAATTTTTGGTACATAATGAGGTTTAAGAGCCACTCAGAGCATTTATACCTCACCCATGAATCCCAGCTCAGCAAAACCCCTGCAGACCTGAAGCGAAGGGACACAGCATCCTTTTGGAAAGGTCTGTTAGATACAGGGTTAGATATTGGGTTAGATTCAGCATCAATGCAGGCAAACACCATGCCAGTGCTTCCTGCACGCACACCATGGATGCAGGGACTACAGAAGGCATTAAATAATATAAGTTATCCTCGCAAAGTGTGTGTGTGCCTTCACACCTCTGCAGGAACAGTGAAGGGTATAAACTAATCTGTACTGTTCACCACCAAAAACTGAAGCCGGAGCTGACCTGGCAACCAGGAACCACCCAAAACTATTTTGAGTCCTGCTTCCAACTCCCTTTAGGCAGCACATGGAATGTAACCCATCAAGGAAGGAGCAAGGGGTCACACATCAGTCCAGCCGTGGGACTGGGAAGCTTCTGGATGCAGGGAGATGAACTGCTGGCTTGTGGTCCCGCAGCTGTGAAAGGTGTATCACTGAGCAGGGGCAGGCTGGAGGAAATCATCCTGAAAGAACAGGGCAAATGGAGTGTTCTCCCATGCCCTCTCACAGCCGTCCAGCCACGCTCCTGAGCCCACACTGCCATTTTTCTGCCAAATCAACACGTGAATAGAAGGCAGGGGAAAAGCCCAGCTGAAAACAGCCTCACAGCAGTCAAAGCAAGGAGAAAAGCCATAGAGAGCAGGGAAAAAATACACATTCTGCTCAGCTGTAGGAGCGGAGAAAAAATGTATTATAAATAATTGAAAAGGCTTCCAAAGACCATTGAATACAATCAGTAGGAATTGAAATGTAATAGGATTTTATTTAAGAATTGTACTGTCAGAACAATACAAATGGCTACAGGATCATAATTCATGTGGAAAACCCAGGTCAAAATAGGCCAGAGCAGACATCCAAACACACTAAAGCTCTGCAGATGCTCATGCAATTTTCTCGTGAAAACTGATGGGGAGAAGAGTTAATGCAACAATGCTCAATTTGTGAGACAAAATAATACAAGGCCCCTGAAGAAATCAGAAATATGGATTGCAAAAGACTGGGACGACTTCAAAAAGCAAGGAGGACATGAGCACAGTGTGTTTGCCTGGCCTCGAGGAGGGACTGAGCAGGGACGGGCTCCAAGAGTGTAAATCCATCACCCAGGCTGGCCCACACTGGGGCCCCCACTCATACCTGAGGGCAGAGGACAACATCCATAGGCAAGTGAAAATTTCACCCACCATACTGTTTTCATCATCTTGAGGACAACACTGTCTCAAAAAGTATTTTCCAAGTTCTTCCACTGTACTCCAGGCAGAACCCCTTTCTCATGGGGATCAACTGAACTGATCTAGGAGTTGAGTCCTTCTACTACCCACAAGGATTCTCCTCACAATTACTTTATTATTCAAACGTTCAAATACTGCTCCTTCTCCAATTCAATTTCCACACGTCAGGGCCTTAGTTATTATATAGTGCCAGTTATTATACAGTGTCACTAGGTAAGAGGACAAGGAACAACATGAACCTCTGTGAACTACCCACACAGCCACAAACAATTGCTAACGCCATCTCAACAGCCTTCAAACTATACGTACTTTGGCCTGCTGATAATTTGGGCAGAAACTACATGAAAACCATTACATTTCAAAGATGCTTATACTTAAGTGTCCAAGGCCAGGCTGGATAGGATTCTGAACAACCTGGTCTAGTGGAAGGTGTCCGTGCCCATGGCAGGGCGTGGAAGTTGTCCGTGCCCATGGCAGGGCGTGGAATGACATGAGCCTTAAGGTCCCTTCCAACACAAACTGTAGTATGATTCAACAGCACAGCATCAGTTTGGGTTTTTTGATAACGTCTCTAAAAGGTTGTTGAGGTTTCATGGTCTTCCCCAGGGATTTGTCTCAAAAGTTTTTTTAACCCTGGCCCATTTATTACTTTGGGAGGTAATTCAGTGTTGCCTAAATTCCATTTATATCTTTATACCTTCTCTTTTTTGGTTGTTATTTTCCTCCTTGTGTCCAGCAAGAACTAACTGCAGTAACTTGAGGTCTCCATGTCCAGCTCTGCAGGCCCAGCAGGACCATTCCACTGCCCAGGGTTCGTGATTCTCTGTGACAGAGACACTTGGACACAGCTGCATCACATGTTAAAAGGAAGCAATCCAGCAGCTGGACACTGTCAAGCTCACAGGCCCCTTCACTCCCACATTTAGCTTTCTGCACATGAAAATAGCAGCTTCTTTCCTGAGAGTCAATTCTGCAAGATCTTTATAGGCTTTCTCTCCTGCCCTTTTAGGGTCAAGTGTGAAGAGGACTTCTTTTTAAAATTAGAAAAGGAAGTAAGTTTATGAAGGCTAAACCAGGCTGGCTCTCTTGGATACACTTTTATTCTGTCAGGAAAGCAATACTGAGACAAAATTCAAAAAACACTGAATTGGATATTAAAAAAGAAGAAAAAAAAAGGAAAATGGGAGAGCCAATTGTGCAATGTGATTGCACCACACAAACTCAGCTTTGAAACAGTGCAGCTACAGGGCCCCATGTACAAACCAGTGCTGTTCAAGGCCCTGCAGACTGCGCACCTCCCTCCCAAACCCATGCCTGGGATGGTCATGGCTGCGCAAAGAGCCTGTAGCTGGAAGCTGATTCAGTGTTATTTGTAAGAAAAACCATTTAACTGAGTCCAGTTCCCTAGAACAGCATTTAACTCAAAACAACACAACTGTAAATGCTGGTGTCATTTATAGGACCTGTAAGTCATCCACTTCCAGATAACTGATAAACCTAGGCTCAGGAAAATCAGCATCCAGAGCAATATGCACCAAAACACCATAAATCCTTTAGTCACTATTACTGTGTTTTTCCATCCCTGTGTTATATGCGAATTCTGTGCAACTGAATTACAATACTGGAGCTGAGCACTTGCCAATTATGTTTTAAACAAACTATTTACAGGTGCCTTTATCCCACTGCAAAGAACATCCTCAGGACAGCAAGAGCAGAGAAGCATCCACTCCAGAAATAATAACTGGAATCTTCACTCTTCACTTTGTTTCTCTTCAGTTGCATTTTTAGTAATTAAAAATTACATGACAGAGAGCCACTATTTTCTCATTTACAGTGACTCATTTAATACATATGTGAGTGCTCATAAAAAACCCTTAACTGCATCCAGGTGAAGTTGACATCCTCAAAACTCCAAAGGCTAAATCCAGAACATAACTGTGAGAGCTTGAAGCTAAAAAACAACAAGGACAGAAACACCATGTCTGGTTCATCAAGAGCGACCAGTTTCTGTTCAAGGCCAGGTTGGACCGGGCTTGGAGCAACCTGGGCTAGTGGAAGATGTCCGTCCCATGGCAGGGGTGCAACGAGATGGGGTCCCTCCCAACCCAAACCATTCTAGGATTCTGTGACAGGTTTTAAAAAATGCTGAAATAAAAACTAAAAATTTTAAGTTTTCCCTATTTTTTTTCCTCACTTCCCCTTGGCCAAATGAGAACCAAAGTCTAAGTGCTCAGGTTTACCAAAAATGCTGTTAAGTTTAAAACCAAAAATGAAAACAACTCAGGACATTCTGCCTGGAAATCATTTCACTTTCCTTTCTGATAGGCAGCTTTCTGTAATGCAATACTCCCTCCTCCTTACTTTGCTGTGTAGTAACACCTGAGCCCTTCCTATTTATGACACCACCATCACCACCCCAGAAGGGCTTTTTCAACACAGCCACATCCAGTGCTTGGCTGGAAACCTGCCACAGGAATTCAAAAGGAATCCAAGCAGCACAAGAAGCAGTTTTGATAAGGAATTAGGTGAAATCAGCTTTGTATCGTACCAATATCATCCTGCCTCCCCGCAACAAGATTATGGGAAGTAGTGACTGTTATTGGGATGGAACAGACCCTCTAAAATCCACCAAAACACCAGGAAAGGAGAGAAATGCCATGGAAAGAAGGGAAGAAGTTGCCTAGCAACTCTCTTATTCTGACGGCCAGATAGGATGAAGGTAAAAGAATTAAACTTAGAAACTTTGTCTTCTCCAAGGTCCTCAGCTGACCTGAGTCACATTACTCAGATGGTTTTTCATGGGCTAAGTCAGCCTGTGCCAGCTGCGGATGCAGGGCAAAAATAACAGGAATCAGCAGTTACCCAATGAAGAAATAAAGCAGCAGAAACCTTGGGAAGGCAGCCTTGATCACCTTCAGGATCTACACAAGGCAGCCACTTGGATTTACATACCCCAATGCCAACAGCTTCCGCCCAAGCAGCCCAAAAAGTGAGCTTCTGAGCAAGCACCAGAGATCAAACTTTAAATACAGCCAAGATGCCAAACCATGACCAGCCCCAACCCGGGGCATTTGCCAGCCGGTACCAGCTGGAACGGAGGCTGTAACCCCAACAGCTCAGTTACTCCTCTCTTTTTAGGCAATAAGACCTTGTACAGCCCTCTGAATTCAAAGAACAAATGATAATGTTAAGTAAAATGTGACAGGAGGAATGATGTGAGTGCTCACAGAGCCCAGGGCTTAAAGCTGGGCTTTCCACCGGCTTCAGCCTGGGCAACACACAGATCCCCCAGCTGAGATCCAATAAAACAAGGGACTTACTTGATGCAAAAGAGCATTTCTGTAGATACAGAGGTTTAAAAACAAAAATACTTATTTTCGCTATTATTCGAGACAGAAGATCAGTCTGCATGTGACCAGTGCATTTCAGGCTATAACGTAACTACTAAAAGTGTAATGGAACATTAATCTTCACTTAGGTTTGTTTAAGTGCCTTATGGGGAAGGGGGGGTGGGAAGGATCTGATTTTATATAAGCCAAAGTAAAGCCTCAGAAAGGGATATTAGCTTATTTTTTATCAGTGTATAAAAACCAAGACTGGTATTTCCAAGGACAGCAGACTTATTCATAAGGAAAGGAGCAGGTAATCCAATTTCACATGATAAAATCCCAAAGTTTTGTATTTTCACCATGGCACTTAGCTTCCCTCAGTGGTTTGAGAGTGAAAAGCCAGCCCAGGCTGGCAATTTCCCCAAGCCCCCAGGACTTCTTTCTCGCCCTGTGAGCGGTCACGCACCCTCACAGAATACCAATGACATGGGATGGCACAACTGGGAACCAAACCAAGGGGCTCCAAAATAGACAGCAAAGTGCAGCAACAAATTCTGTTTATTTTAGCTAATCAAACTAAAGACATGAGGTAAGTACATTGCCCTGGTCACTTCTCACCCACTGCACAGTGAGGAGTTAATGGGTGTATTACAGGCAGAGCTCAAGGTACATGGTGTGCCCCTGACACTTCCCTGCTCTCCACTTAGCAAGAACATGATTGATTGATTGATATAAAGCCAAAAATGATTTACTGACAATTTACGAGGGAAAACTATTCCATTTTCTATCCAAGCCAGCTAGAGTAGGAAACACTCTGGAAAGATCTTGAAAATTACAGACTGATCGGCCTTACAAGTTGTTTGAAATCAGAATTAATTAATGATAGTGTTTGAAAGCAACTAGAGGAAGACGTTAAAACAAGAAATTTTAAGCTTCAGTCAGGAAGTCTGAGTTTTGGGATAATGAAAATGTCATGTTACTTGAACGTTCAAAAGCCAGGGACAGTGACTTGAAGGAGCTTTATTGGAGAAGTCTGAGAAGTGGCTTGGAAGGAACTTGAGAATGTCACCTGGCCTCCCAGGGGGAAAGGAAGCTGAAAATCTTCACAGTAGCAAGTTCACCCTCAAGAGGCTTCACTGAATGTCAGCATAAGCAGAGAGCTGCTCCAGGAATGCTCCAGAGCCCAAGCCTAACCCAGGACTGGTGAGTGGTCCCTGCCTCCGTTTTGTCCTCATTAATCCCACTCCAATCACACAGTCATCAACTTCAGTAACAAAAAAACGCCTCAAAACCCCACACCAGCATTTGTCCTTGAATACAGAGACGGGCTAAACCACATTTCCTGCAAGGAGCGGTCAAGGAAGAGCTATACATGATGGGTGGCACTAAACTGCAAATTCATCAAGACTAGAGAAAATGGCAACATCCCAAGGGGCCAGAGAACAGGCAGACAATTAAGCTGCCTGAACTTGAAATAAACTTATCTTGACAAGCACAAGGTAACACAGATTAGAA
>VYZQ01034375.1:47567-60161 GCA_013400655.1 Mystacornis crossleyi | reverse complement strand
CAGGTTTCCTCTTTGGGGAACTGTCCCAGGCAGCTCTGCAGGCCCCACAGGGGTTTCTCTGAGTTCCTCTCCCAGGGGAGACAAAGGTGCCAGATCAAGGCTGTCAATACCCTCCACAAGCCCCTCTTCCCCTGCTGGTCTTTGCTGCAAGGAGGAAACATTGTGGAAGAGTTGAGGGGGCTGCTCTTTTTGTGCTCAGTGCCTTTGCCTCCTGCCTCAGGCCTGCATAGAAGGGGATCCCTGTAGAGGTGGCCAGGGCAATCCTGTGACCAGATCCTGCAGGGAGCTGTGCCTGCGGCTGGTTGCTGCTGGATGTGACAGCTGTGGCCATAAAGCAAAGAGAAGCTGGGGACATTACAGAGTGTGTGAGGTCCCTGAGTTCAAGGCCTGCCACTGGGGGACAAGGGGTCATGGACATGTCAGGTGACACAAGCATCTCAGCCAGGGAGAGCTGAGAATCTGGGCAAGGGTGCTCAGGGCTTTGGCCACTCAGGCCCGCAAGGGACCACCAGCATTTCCCTTCTCAGAGGTTGTCCTACACACACAGCATTCCTCAAGGCTTTTTGAACAGACAATGCTAAGCAGTGCTGCCATGTCTCTTCTTTTCCCTTCATCAGACAGCAGTACCGTAACTACAACTCCTGCTAGCACAACAGCGACATCAGCCATAAAACCTACAGGTAAGGAGCAGAGCCCTCAGGCTTCCCCTTCTGGGGACAGCTTGGAGTAACGAAGCCCCAGGGAGTACTGCAGACCCCCAAGCAGAGATGAGTTCCCTTTCCAGGGTTTTCCAGAGTTCTTCTCCTATGGGAGACAAAAGCGCCCAGATCGTGGCTGTGCATGACTTCCACTCTTCCCTTTTTCCCTGCCGGTCTTTGTTGTAAACGGAATGTGTTGAGGAAGATTTGAGGAGGCTGCTTGGTGTATTTTCCTCCCACACCAGGCCTGGATACAAGAGGATCCATTCAATGGGAAGCCCAGGGCAATCCCTTGACAGAGGCCCTGCAGGGAGTTGCACCTGAGGCTTTTGAACATGGGCAGTGGTGGAGCTGGGGCACACCCCAGCTTGCGGCTGAGGCCAGGGCCTGTGGCCAGGGACCATGGAGCAGATACTCCCTGTCATCCTCCATACCTGGCCAAGCTGCCTCTCCCGGCGGGGTGCCTGGGGAGCCTCATCCAGGAGAGGCAAAGCTCCTGCTGGGATCACCCTGAGGAGGGGCAGCATACCCAGTCCCTCAGCTCTTCCTCCACAGTGGGCTTGAACGAGCACATCCCTCCTGCCAGCACCCACTTTCCACCATGATTGCCCAGCACTGTGGAAGAGCGTGTGCCTCTGACTTTCACCCAAATGGTCCTGTGCCAGAGGCCACTCTGAAGGAGTGGAGATGTGCTGGCTGTACACAGCCTGATGGCACCCCCAAGTTGCTCTGGCTGCTGACCCCGGCCATGTGCTGCCTAGGGCAGGTGAAGGGATCTTTGCTGCACAGAAACACATATGTGCCTGTGGCTGAGGGAGCTGGGGCACACCCCGGCATGGGGCTTGGACCAGGGAAGGTGTCTGCGGGACCATGGGTGTGTCTGTCCCAGGAGCTCTCCATCCCCCACCATTCTCCATCCCAGTAGGGCCTTCCAGAGTAAGTGAAGTTTCCCCATTTACTGCTGTATCTCCCTGCCACCCTTCCCTGCTGGCCCTTGCTGCAAGTGGAATGTGTTTGGAAGAGTTCACAGTTGTTGTTGCTTTCTGCTTGGGATCTTTTTCATCAGGAAAAGAAATTTTGCTTCACTAGGTTCTCTGGAAAAATATTTGGAGATGAACCTTATAGGAAATGAAAATTCATTAAGTGTTTTACTTTTTATTTTTTGGGGTATGAATGAGAATTCCTGTTTTTTCCCTATTTCACAGAAAATGTCTCATCTATGAGAATGTACTTATGGAGTGAAGTACAGGCAGGGTGAAAACCAGAATTTGATGTCTTGGAAGAGAACTGTAATTACCATCCTCTATGTAACATGTATTGAAATATAACTTTTAATTACATATTAACCACTTAAATTATGTATAGGTATAAAATACGTACTCTAAAGCCTTTACAGAATATATATAATTATCTTAGAAAATATCCTATGATGATTAACTTTGAAGCCCTCATTTTATTAATGTGTCTACAGTAAAGGACCCTGCCATGACACTGTCATCATAAGGCAAGTATGAACCAGTGCAGTATTAAAGACACACTACTGTAGTCTGCCTTTTTCTAAGAGTTACTGGTTTTGGCAACGCTGGGTATACTTTCTTTCTTTGATTTGGTTTTAGCTGTATTAAGTAGAGCTGAACTGTGTATGCTCGATATGACAGAGAATGGATTTCAGCCATACTCCATGTCCTTGCTGTGATATCCTGCTGGATTGTGCAGGGAAAACAGTTACTATACATTAAACGAGCAAGACACAGCTGTGTGCTCTGAAGTTGCATCTATACTCTCTAAAACTTACTTGGTAGGTTCCTTTAGCAGAATCATATATGAACTATTCAATATATGAATTACTTTACATATGAACTGGCTACTGCAGAAATTCACAGAAACCCTAACGTCAATATCTTTCATCTTAGTGGACTTCTGCCGTGAATATCCTTGTGGAAGAAGTTCAGCTATATGTATTTCCTTAAAAAGCAATTTTACCTGTGAGTGCCAATATGGATTCTACTACAGCAATGAGAATTGTTACAAAGGTGAGTTGCAGAAAGGCATTCAATGCTTTTAGTTACCTGTCCAGGTGAATTTTGCTTCCCATAGCTCTTGTTTTCATGTTATAATTGAAAACACAATCAGTCTGGGAAAGTGACTGCTGAGCGATTCCTTGCTTTGCAGACAGCCGCTCCTACAATGACCTAGATTGCTATCTCAGTGACACCCAAAGAGGTTAATGTTCTAGGAAAAGAAGGTGAATTCTCTGTCAGGGGTGCTGGGGATTAAAAAGAATGAAAGGCAGGAAAAAATGCAAGTGCAAACCTGACATCAATATTAATGGCCATGATTTTAAAAGTTCCAACCTCATGAAGACCTCTGAACAACCAGATTGATTTTCCCCATTGCTAAACACTCATCAGAGTCCTGCTGAAATGCATTTCTGAAATGCTTCTGAAGGCCAAGCATGTGGGCAAATGGGGCTGCTTATTTAAGTGTCAGCAAGCAGGGTTCTCAAATTTACTTGTGAGGCTTAAGAAGCAGGTCGATTTTGAATTGTTTTCCCAGTAAACCACAATGAACTACATTAGCTGCTTAATAGCTGCAAATTTGGAGTCCTTAATATACATATTTTCTCACTAAATTCTGTAACACCTCACAGAGAGTCTTTTAGCTTCAGGCCATGCTGACAATTTAGTGTTACTCAGTTTCATAATCAGGACAGTTTGGTTGGTCCCAGGAATCCTGCCTTCTTCCCTGGCAGCCAAAGAACATCCCCCATTGTGACTGCATTGATTTGTCCTCTGCCGATCCCTCCCATACATGAAAAATAGCAGTCTTTTTTTTTTTTTTTTTGTCTGCATTGTATTTTCCCGTTCCTGAAGGCTGGAGAATTCTAAGGTGAAACTTGACTTTCTTTAATGCTCTCTAATTTACACTCTCTGCTCTCATTCCAGGGAAAGTATACCCAGCAACCTTTGGAGTGAGAGCATCTTACAGTGATAGTCTTCAAACTGCAAATTCCACGGAGTATGAAGAGGTGTTCAACAGTATATCAGCATTTGTGAGTGACAATGGTTTTTTCCCCCCATATATTTGATGCTATGTTGGATGTCATGCAGACAGAGAGGACACACGTTGTCTTTAATGTGAGGTCTAGAAAGTTCCACTCTACTAGAGATCTACTTCTTCCAACAAATGCTGCACATTAGTTTGGACTTATTTACAAAAAACTTGAACTTTGCCCTCAGATGAGCACATGCATGGCTCTTGCTGAAGTGAAGGGGATCCCTGAAGTAATATCTGCATTTTTAGTACCACTTCTATTCCGAGGAGTTCTCACACAAGTTACTTCTGCATCTTTCACCATTCCCTCACCAGAAACAATGGGGCTGAGTGAGTTTTTCCAGCCTGTTGAGTTTCTGATCTCTGCTGTTTGCTGAAGGCTAAATAATACTCAGTGGTAGGAGTAAAAATGAAAAATTTTAATTTTTTAAAAAGAAAATTATCTGTTCCACACAGCACAAACTTTTCCAAATGGTTGTCCAGCTGTGTCTAAATACTGAATAATAGACCTCTTCCGTAAGTCTACCGGTATTGTATTTAATGTTATTGGTGAAATGGATACTGCACATTTTTTATAATTCTATGATTATACATAAAATCTGGTAATAGATTTCCTGGAGAAATAAGATGAACAGTTTGATTTATACTGCCATGTTGAAACAAGTGGATTTGCTTATTTCTCCTTCTGGCAGTAAGGAAGAAGAGATACACAACTCTACCAGACATCTGATCAAAAAATATTCCCCAGATATTAATCAGGAATCATCAAAAATGGTTATCAATGTCTGCATGTTATTATATTGCTTCCTAAGAATGTTGTATCAGAAAGTACCAAAAGTTGTTCCTCCAGAATGTTAAAAAATAATTTCCTCATTTTTTTTTGTCCAGCATTTTTTCATGATAGGGCTGCAGAAGAGCATCATATGTAGGACTAAAATAGATACATAATAGAATGCAAAAGTGAAAATAGCATAGAAAATAATTAGAATTTTATTACAAAAAATATGGATCGTTTATCTTCCATTTCAGTTGAATTAGACATCTTATCCTCCTCTCCTGGTGCCTCCTGCTTGTGTGGCAGTTGAAGGCAGCTGCCTCCACCGGTTTTTCCCTGCTTCACAAGGGATAAGGGAGAGCAGTGACGTTTCTTCTGATCCTGTTCAGCTCCCAATGCTTTCATCAGTGCTTCTTCCCATGAGATCAACCCCTGATGATTCCACTTCACTGCCTCTCAGGGACACGTGCCATCTGTGAGGAGGTTGACTTCTCCCTCTTCCCTCTACTTGTACATAGATTGGTGCTGTGGAGACACCCCGCTAAGCAATGGGTTTGCAAGGGAGTATCTGTAACTATCAGCCAGTTAACCCTAATGCACTGCCTGACATTCATTCTCCACCCCTCCTCTGCCCTCCCATATTCCCCCTTCTTCCATATTCTACTGCATCACCCCACTGTTACTCTTCTGCAATATCTTTCCTAGTGAATTTAACACATCACCTTACTTTAGTTGTGCCTATAGTAGCACATTCTATGTTAAAATTTCACAGCTGAAGCCTCAGTGGTTCATGTGATTTTGGTCTATGTTTCTGCTTGCCTTGAATTCCAATTTCTTTCTATTTTATAGTTTCAGACGGCCTTCCAAAACCTAACAGGCTACATACAAACTGTCATCGTGGAAATTCAGTAAGTTTGCCAGTTTGTTTTTTGCTCAGTATATGCTTCCCACATACCTAATTTTAATCTGTTTCCCATGAAGTACTCAGTTCAATAAAAGATATGGGATGAGTTCAGCTCAGAATGCTTCCCCTTAAAGGAGGGATGCTCGTCCCATTTATATCCAAATATGTCTGTGAAATGGGCTGGCTGAGGCAGCTCCACACTGGATGTCCTGCTTTTAGCACCATGTAGGATACAGCACTGTGCTGTAACTAGCAGTCCCTGTGATATCTGACATGTCTGAAATTCTAAGTTAACTCTGAGGTTCTTACAACCACTGGGAGTGCTACCCAGCTCAAGAGTGCCAGTTTAGTTTAAGAAACACCCTTGTTACAGGCAAAGAGAATGCATTTTATTGTGCATTTGTTGGTGTCTCCTGATGGCAGGTTGGGCAAAGGTGTTACTGAACGGGTTGTGGTGACTGTAGCTGTGGGCATAGGTCCTTTGCTGGTCTAGGTAGACCCTGTGAGATGTCCCTTTCTTCCCATCCCCGTCTGTTACAGGTTACTGTCCCCAGAGCTCTGCCAGCTTCTCTGTGAGTGTTCCCTAACCCACATCAAGCCAAACGTGCCATGCTGGCACACAGCAGTGTCAGCCCTCTCAGTGCACCCCACGGATTAGGCAGCTGAGCAGTGTTGTTCTAACAGAGTTGTGGGGGCAGTAACTTCCAGCAGAGCAGTTGTGAGATGGGACACAGTAACACCTCAAGGAACTACGAGAATCTGCCACTTAAGGATATTTGTGTGCATATCCTGGCAGCATGAGGTTTATCTGAAGAACGGGGAAGTCACTGCTGTTCTCCACCTCGCTCCAGGGAGGTTGCTGTGAGCTGAACCCAACCCAGCTGGTGTGTAGTTGGCACAGATACCTCTACATCACAAACAGACCCTTATGCATTCACTGCGGTTGTACCCTGAATTATCCTCACCATGCTCCAGGGTGGGTTCTCCACACCACGCCTGGATGACACCACAGGCTGACGGAAGCACGTGAAAGTTAGGGTCTAACAGATGAGGTTCTCCACACTACAGCTGGCTTGAGGTTAACGCAGTTAGAAGATGTCAGCTGTGTGTCAACAGCACACAAAGGAGCAATGCTGTTAGCATTAAATCCAGCAGCTACCTATTTACAGCTGGACCTACTGGAAAGATGGCTGGTAATGTATTCCTGAGCAAGACTTACACCCATTTTCAGGTCTCGTGGCAATTACCTATGTTGTGGGAAGAAAGAAGCTAGGGCAGAAAGGGAGATTTGGCAGAATTTTTCTCTTGTCTTCGCATCTAGCTTGCTATCCTTACGGATAATGTGAAACTTTAAAATGGTACTATCTGTCCTTTTCAGAGCTCCAAAAGAAAGCAGAAATTCTGCTTCACTGAAAGTAACAGTGACAAACCTGTTCACGTGGAACTCAGCAGTAAATGAGGCCTCAGTTTATTCTGCAATACAACATGCAATAAATAATGGAACAGAAAATCCGTCCTATGTCTATTCTTACGAAGGTATGTAACTCTTTACCAGGGAAGTAAATAATCAGCAGCAAGAGAGGTTCTTATAACCTGGTTGGAAGATTTCTGTGGGCATAGAAGCCCATCAAATCATAAGCCTTGCTGATTTTAAGGAGCTGAATGTTCAATCTTGGTAATTTCGAAGATTCAACCATTCAGTGCTAGGCTCTTTAGTCTTATTAAGTCTTTCCACTTCCTGTGTAAAGAAGAAAAGGAAAATATTTAGTCCCTGGCAAGCAATGACATGGCAGTTTTAACTTGCTGATTGTTAAGTAGTGGGAAAAATGAGGATAAAATATATACAGACATATACTGTGCTTCTGAGACTAAGCCAGTATTTTACTGGCAAAATAGGATGAAACTCTCTTTAGACTTCTCCCTTAATAAGCCATGGTAATTGAAATGAGGTCTCACTGATTAAATACTGAGCTAAGCGATTCATTGATCTAAACCAGTAAAGTCTTGCACAACTAAAAGTGTAATACTGGGAGAAAGATTTTTCCAATTAAAATAAGGATTTTTTTTCTTTTTAAAAATTTTTTTAAAATATAAGTTCCTATTTTGAAATCAGCTTTCTCAAAAGGCATAGCTAATAATTAAGAGTCCTTTTCATGGCTTAAAGCCCGAGTTTGGTCTCTGAAGGTGACTGTATCCACCTCAGCCATGACATTTCCTGTGTGCTGGTCCTAAGTACCAGGAAGAAACAGAAAACCTCTGAGAGCTCCCAAGGCACCAGTGCAGTCACATCCCTCTACAGCATGCCATGCACTGGGGTCTTTAAACCATTCCCACCACAAGGACATGGATCTAAAGAGCAACACATTGGGCAAGTGGAATACTAATGCTACTCATGAAATGAGCTGCATACCCAGAAATGTTTATATCTCTCTGGAACTGTATGGGATCTGGGTCTCACCGTTCAGTTGTGGAAAAAACTAAGAGAATAGTTTTCTCTTTCTCTGTAGTTTTCTCTGTAAGTTTGATTCTTTTTTAAGGTGAGTCAGAAAGTCAGTGTTCAGAATATGAGTTTACGGACAGAATGTCCCTTTTCATAGACTGGAGCCAGGAAGGTTTGGAGGCAGTTGTAGGAGGCTGAGAAACAGAAGGTCAAAAGATGTGATGGAAACAGGACCTTAACTGGTAAAGAGCAAGGGGGGGAAAAACGGCTGGTCCAAAAGCCTGCAATATTGATGTCCCAAGAAAAGAACTTAAAATTTTTCTCTTTAGGATTACTAAATAATTGGTTTATGATTTACTGGGCAAGTGCACTGCTTTCTATGGAAGGGTATTTAGGTTTACTCCTTGTTTCTCTTTTAAAGTGGCAAAACACTGTGATATTTATCGATGTGATACTCAAACCACAGTGTGTCAGGAGGACATGTTTCCGGAATGCAAATGCAAATCTGATTTAGAAAAGACAGAATGGGATGATCGTTCTTGTTCGGGTAAGAACCTTGCTGTTTTTATCTATTCCTGAAAGGCTGACCTGCTTATTCCCTGTCTCAGTCCCTTTTTGAGAAGCATGCTGGGCAAATGTGCTGACCTCTAAAAATCAGGGAATGTGCATCCTGTGAAGAAAGCCATAGAAACACACCCTTACATTTCTCTTTGAACCAATCTATAATTTTATTCCAGTAGAATAAATTACTAAAACTTGATAAAATCATCACTGACACCAGTGAGTAGGCAAGTCCTTAAACGCATTGTTAGACTCCTGGTACGAACTGAAACGTAAACAGATAAAGGATGAAATAAATCAAATCCTATGCTCACAGCCTTCTCTGCCAGGACATATTTTGGGAATAAATACTGCATGTTACTTGAAGGCAGCTGACAGAACTGGAAGTCTCATGATGCACTACAATGACCTGTTAAGGCTCCATTCCTTGCTTATAATGCTAGGTTTGCATTACCTGGATTCAGACAGGTTTTTGTGAGAAGAATGATTTCTGTCATTTTTGGGAACTGTTAGTTTTTGGTTTTTTTTTTTAATTTCTTGTTTTGAGTCTTTTAGTGAGTGCTCTGTTTATATTTTTAGCTACCCTCCAAAGCCCTGTGATGTACCTAATTTTCTTCTAAATACCTTATTTTCTTCTTATGGACACTAAAATTTTCACACTACAGAAGGAAAAAAAATGTCTAAGATATAAGATTTTAATAAAAACAACAAATAATTTAAAAGTCCATGATAAAGTTATGAAAGCTGGCTACAATAAATCCCAGTGAGATGTGATCTAGTGTAGGCCTTTGTGACCCCATGCCTGTCTAAAACTGATAGTTTGCCATACAAATCATCTGCTGTGAGATCCAACTGCAGGCCATTGCTTGCCTATGTAAGATGCAGCCTAGCCAGATTTATTTTTTGATGAAGTTGGACAGTTTTAAACACAGCCTGTTTACGTCTAATTATGTGATTTTATATTTCAGTTTTTGTTTTGCATAGGTACAGTCCTAAAAAGCCAATCTGATGCTCTAAAGCACAAGAAAGGGGTGTGTGTGTTTCCAGAGCAATAAAATAATCTATCTGCAATTCACTCATGTTTTTCTCCCTGAAAATACAGCTTGCAGTAAAAACTGTTCTGCAGAGGCACACAAGTACTGCGTAAAAGAAAAAAGCGGTCCGACATGCAAATGTATGATTAACTTTAAAGCGAAGAATGGAAACTGTGTGGCGTGAGTACTCAGGTTTTTATTGTGTTCCTATGTTGAAGGCAAAGGTAGGGGAGAAGAACATCTATCAGAGGGTCAGCTGCAATCCAGAAGAACAGGCTGCAGCTACGTGCATCAGAGAGGTGCCCGAGGGGGATAGCAGGTGGACAAACTCCTGTGGTGTCACAAGTTGTGGCATTTTTCCTCCTTGGCATTAGTCTTTTGTGTGCACTCATAACACCTCAGAGGAAATCCAAGGAGAGCCAAAGTCACCTGTGAGTGAGTGAAGAGGATAAACTATTCCACCACATAAACACAAACTACTCCTGCAGAGTGGCTGAGCCGTGGGAATTGCTGTGCTGAAGTGTTTAGTAAGCAACAGGCATCAGAGCAAGACGTGCCTCCAGTCCCTGGAATGTTTCACTGGTATCAGTGGGGACTGCTTCCTGATAACTTTCAGACCTATGTTATTCCCTCCTGGTTTTCTCTCTGAGGGTACTTCTGTCAGCTCAGGATGAGAACAGAACAGTGGTGTCTGCTGGTGAAGCCAAGTGAGTGACTGGTTGTGCTCCACTCTGGCGGATAAGCAGAGAGACTCACTCCCCATATTCATTAATTCAGCTCTTTTAGTAGTCACTACTGCTACAAATTGAACATTTCTTACCATGAAGTCGATATATATTAAATATAAGGAACTACTGGGGGAGGAAGATAAAAAATTGCCAGTCCTTATAGACCTTATACTGAGGCTTTTGTTAAAGACATTGCATGGCAATTCCAAGTGGCTCAGAGGTGCAGAGCTTAGTTCGTTAGAAAAAGTAGGTCCTTCTAACATTTTTCAGACTGAGAACCTGAATCTTTGAGTGCCGAGATCACCAATCACTCTGAAAATCTCAGATTGTTTCACTCTAATGGAAGTAAATAATTCAATATTAAGATAGGATTAAAAAGGAAACCTGTAATGAATGCACTTTGTGGAGAAATTGCTGATAAAAGGGGGAAATATACTACTGTTTTGTGATCATAGAATTATAGAATGGTTTGGATTAAAAGGGACCCTAAAGATCATCTTTTGCTTCTTTTCCCTTTTTCTTTTTTCTCTTCTGTAGTTGTCCAGTGGGCTACTCTGGGGAGGAATGCAATGACAGTAAGTATAAGAATTTCTGATTTTTAATTATGGTGTTGAAAAATACCTAGTAATGCTTAATCTGTCTGAGAGAACAAAAAAGTAGTAGCCTTTAGTGGTGCCACCACCCTGCACTTAATGAAGGAAAATGTTAGGGAAAAAAAAGTGAAATTTCTCCTTTGCCTTATGTGCCTAGGGCATGGGAAGAGCCTATTTGACACCTAACTAGATAATTTAGCGTCAATACCTGCTTAAACAACCCCCACACCCTCCCAGTTGTTCCTGTCCCTCACCTATGACTACGTGTAAAACCATTCAGTCCATAGCATTAGGAACTAGAGCTGGGGTCAAAATAGCCATCCAGACGAGATGGTCTTTAATGCAGATCCCTAATTTGCATCCTTCTGTGTCCACAAAATGTTGCGAGCACCAGGAGCCTGGGAATAAATTCCTCCCTTCCTCCCTTCCTTCCCCTTGTTTTTCAATATTCACTGTGAGTTTTCAGTTGATCAACTGACACATTTCTTGTCTGCTGTTTTTTTTTTTTCCCCCAGATAGTGAACTCATCCTTATAATAGTGGGCACAGTGTTTGGAGCCATTATCCTGAGTTTAGNCTGGCGGATAAGCAGAGAGACTCACTCCCCATATTCATTAATTCAGCTCTTTTAGTAGTCACTACTGCTACAAATTGAACATTTCTTACCATGAAGTCGATATATATTAAATATAAGGAACTACTGGGGGAGGAAGATAAAAAATTGCCAGTCCTTATAGACCTTATACTGAGGCTTTTGTTAAAGACATTGCATGGCAATTCCAAGTGGCTCAGAGGTGCAGAGCTTAGTTCGTTAGAAAAAGTAGGTCCTTCTAACATTTTTCAGACTGAGAACCTGAATCTTTGAGTGCCGAGATCACCAATCACTCTGAAAATCTCAGATTGTTTCACTCTAATGGAAGTAAATAATTCAATATTAAGATAGGATTAAAAAGGAAACCTGTAATGAATGCACTTTGTGGAGAAATTGCTGATAAAAGGGGGAAATATACTACTGTTTTGTGATCATAGAATTATAGAATGGTTTGGATTAAAAGGGACCCTAAAGATCATCTTTTGCTTCTTTTCCCTTTTTCTTTTTTCTCTTCTGTAGTTGTCCAGTGGGCTACTCTGGGGAGGAATGCAATGACAGTAAGTATAAGAATTTCTGATTTTTAATTATGGTGTTGAAAAATACCTAGTAATGCTTAATCTGTCTGAGAGAACAAAAAAGTAGTAGCCTTTAGTGGTGCCACCACCCTGCACTTAATGAAGGAAAATGTTAGGGAAAAAAAAGTGAAATTTCTCCTTTGCCTTATGTGCCTAGGGCATGGGAAGAGCCTATTTGACACCTAACTAGATAATTTAGCGTCAATACCTGCTTAAACAACCCCCACACCCTCCCAGTTGTTCCTGTCCCTCACCTATGACTACGTGTAAAACCATTCAGTCCATAGCATTAGGAACTAGAGCTGGGGTCAAAATAGCCATCCAGACGAGATGGTCTTTAATGCAGATCCCTAATTTGCATCCTTCTGTGTCCACAAAATGTTGCGAGCACCAGGAGCCTGGGAATAAATTCCTCCCTTCCTCCCTTCCTTCCCCTTGTTTTTCAATATTCACTGTGAGTTTTCAGTTGATCAACTGACACATTTCTTGTCTAGCCTGGGAATAAATTCCTCCCTTCCTCCCTTCCTTCCCCTTGTTTTTCAATATTCACTGTGAGTTTTCAGTTGATCAACTGACACATTTCTTGTCTGCTGTTTTTTTTTTTTCCCCCAGATAGTGAACTCATACTTATAATTGAACGT
>VYZQ01034375.1:31989-46954 GCA_013400655.1 Mystacornis crossleyi | reverse complement strand
CTGGCGGATAAGCAGAGAGACTCACTCCCCATATTCATTAATTCAGCTCTTTTAGTAGTCACTACTGCTACAAATTGAACATTTCTTACCATGAAGTCGATATATATTAAATATAAGGAACTACTGGGGGAGGAAGATAAAAAATTGCCAGTCCTTATAGACCTTATACTGAGGCTTTTGTTAAAGACATTGCATGGCAATTCCAAGTGGCTCAGAGGTGCAGAGCTTAGTTCGTTAGAAAAAGTAGGTCCTTCTAACATTTTTCAGACTGAGAACCTGAATCTTTGAGTGCCGAGATCACCAATCACTCTGAAAATCTCAGATTGTTTCACTCTAATGGAAGTAAATAATTCAATATTAAGATAGGATTAAAAAGGAAACCTGTAATGAATGCACTTTGTGGAGAAATTGCTGATAAAAGGGGGAAATATACTACTGTTTTGTGATCATAGAATTATAGAATGGTTTGGATTAAAAGGGACCCTAAAGATCATCTTTTGCTTCTTTTCCCTTTTTCTTTTTTCTCTTCTGTAGTTGTCCAGTGGGCTACTCTGGGGAGGAATGCAATGACAGTAAGTATAAGAATTTCTGATTTTTAATTATGGTGTTGAAAAATACCTAGTAATGCTTAATCTGTCTGAGAGAACAAAAAAGTAGTAGCCTTTAGTGGTGCCACCACCCTGCACTTAATGAAGGAAAATGTTAGGGAAAAAAAAGTGAAATTTCTCCTTTGCCTTATGTGCCTAGGGCATGGGAAGAGCCTATTTGACACCTAACTAGATAATTTAGCGTCAATACCTGCTTAAACAACCCCCACACCCTCCCAGTTGTTCCTGTCCCTCACCTATGACTACGTGTAAAACCATTCAGTCCATAGCATTAGGAACTAGAGCTGGGGTCAAAATAGCCATCCAGACGAGATGGTCTTTAATGCAGATCCCTAATTTGCATCCTTCTGTGTCCACAAACTGTTGCGAGCACCAGGAGCCTTGGAATAAATTTCTCACTTTCTCCCTTCCNTTCAATATTCACTGTGAGTTTTCAGTTGATCAACTGACACATTTCTTGTCTGCTGTTTTTTTTTTTTCCCCCAGATAGTGAACTCATCCTTATAATAGTGGGCACAGTGTTTGGAGCCATTATCCTGAGTTTAGTGATAGCAGTCTCTATTATTTCAGTCAGGTAAGAATATTTCTTACAGTTGAATAGAAACTGCATTGCCGTGTGCTCATAAAAAGGGTTTTGCAGTAGGTATGCTATAAAAATCTGTTGCATGTTTTAGAATGAGACAGAGCATTCAAAACAAGGTGGGAGTGGACAACTCAGTAAGTTTGACTTAATAAGTAAGGCACACTAAATAGACTACTAAAATCTCTTTTGTTCTTTCATTTTCTCTGAAGAGCAAAACACAAACAAAATCCAGAGAAGAGGAGCCTGATAAAGCCAGAATATTCCGACATGAATAGCTTTGATGATAGGCCAAGCATGTTCCCCAGGGTCCAGACCACTTCTGGCCATGCAAACCCAGGATATCAGTCGAACAACCCCTATGAGATGCGTTCCACAAATAGAGATCGTTTTCCAGAGAGGGACTACGATGATTTGGTGAGTGTTTCACATAGTCCAGTGGGAATGGAATTCCTGAACCGTGGCACTGTGGCTACAGACATTGTTGGAACCTGAGCTCCCCTCTGTACATCCTCCCTTGGTCTAGAAGGCCAAAGTGCTATAAAGGCACCCAAACAACTGTAGCTGCAGGTGAAAAAAAATTGTTTTAATACAGAAATTTTCCTCAATACAGAGATCAGCACTCAAAGACCTCTCTAAAGCCCCAGTAGTCATCCTTGAGCCACAGGAGGGATACGTGAGAAGCAAGGGTCAAAGCAAGAGCTTGGCTGCCCAGTGGTCTGCTGCCATAGGATATTTGCCCGCATTGACCAAACTCAGCCCTCAGCACAGGTGTACCTGTAAGCATCACAGGCTACTACCACCTGAGCTTACTTTAGGCTGCTGTAGAGTCAACAGGTGCTGCAGTGGCACCTCCCAGCTGCAGCCTCATGTAAGATTCACAGTCAGTTTAAGCTGGGACCTGGCTGCTGCTGCCTCATTCACAGCAAGAGCCTCTGCAGCAGCATTGCAGAGGGGAATGGTGTGAAGTACCATAAATAATCTAGAACAGCTTTTGCACTGCTGCAGTCCCAGGGAGTCTGGTCAGCAGAGGTGTGACATTACCTGGAAGGCATGTACTAAAAAAAAAGCCTGTTTTATCCTTGAATTCTGCAAGGGAGCCATGGAGGAAGGAGAGCCTTCTGAGAGATTAGCTCAGTTCTGGTTAATAACACCAAGGTTATGGGATCAATCCCTGTATGGAAAATTCATGCACGTGTTGGGACTTGATGATCCTTGTGACTCCTTATTTCTCTTCTTTTCTTGTCTAACAATTCTCTGTAGTATGAAATATCACGCGAGCCTAGGGGCTTTAGGATGCAGAGCAGATATTGAGTGACCAGAGCAGTAGAAGGATGGACGACCACCACAACACTGGGTCACAGCAAAGAGTTTCACAGCCTCTCACCAATGCAGTTACTTCAGCAGAAGAGACAACAACATCCCTAACCATAGATTCTCTCAAGATTTTACAGAGGAACACTCCTGCTTGAAAGAGATCACGGACAACTTTGAAATAAGGGAAAAATGTAAGAGAGTAGGGAGAAGAAGACTTCTTTTAAAAGAACTAATGGGCTCCAATAAACATTAGACTTCTTCAACGAGGCCAGTACATTGGCAAGAGAGTGGATGTGGACAAGATAACAGGTTTTTAACCCTGCTGGTTTTCACTTCTTCTGGAAGATGGTCCAGGCAATATGTGTGCGGCTGAAAAATGTCAGTACCCAGAACTTTGCTTGGATTTGTGCTCACTCAGTTTGAGCTATGGCTTTGGGCAGATGGACACTGTTTTTCATGAGAACCTGACCTGTTTCACTTTACTGTATCAGTTACAGTTTTTTTCACCCTCCTCAACCCCCAAATATTTCCCATCAGAAAGCATTCTGTTCAGATCTCTGCTGACATGTGTTGTGTGAGACAATGGCACTTGTCTGACCTTTTCCACAGCCTTCCTTCCCAATACAATGGCAAGGTACAATATCTTCTAACAAACACTATTCTTCTTCATCTTGCAAAACTGCATTGATTTTACATTTTTAGCTCCTGTGGAAAGTGTTAGCATTTTTTTTCTCTTGCAGTCTTTATGTTTGAATGATCATAAGCTTGGTGTTTTGGGTTTTTGAAATTTCTTACATACAGTCAATAAATCTGTCTGTAAAAGAATTTACATTTTACTGTATTTTACTGAGTGTGCATTATCTGTTGACTGGCATTAACATTATACTTATATAAAATACTTATATGCACACATATGTACATATATTTATAGGTTACAATCATTTACAGCATCATTTAATTCTGTTGTATATTGTGGTTTGGTTTTTATATAAGCAGATTAAGTTTTCCTATTAAACATTAGTTTTTCTCAGTACCAAGGCTTTCTTATGTTCCTCCCAGTGATTTAAGTGGGTTTTTAAAATTCCAGAGACTATTTCATGTTAAAATTTGTGCAGAGTTTAGACACAAGTGTGCACAGACTAGTTACATCAGCACCCAGCTTTCACTCAGAAGTTCAGAAATGTTACTAAGTATTAGTGAAGCTAAAATGTTTATTGTTGTGAGATTGGCACCAGTATTCAGTGGTTGCTTTCAGTGGGAACTGGGTAGTCAGTGCAGCTGGGTTTACTTTGAAAATGCTGTACAAGCTGCTCTGTCTGATGGCAGCTGTTAGTGGCCCAGATGAAAAAAGAAGTGTCTTTCAGCTTAACAGGTTTGGGGATCAGTGGTAGAGAACACTGTATGTGGGGGCAGAGGTCACCAGGATGTCCATGCAGATGCTCGAATTTTCCAGTGCTCTCCAAAACCAGCTCCCACTTGCAAGTTAAGTGATTGAAAGCTGGGAACTAAACAGTCCTGACCTTTCTCATGTGGCTTTGGTAGCAAAAGAAGGTACACCCTGCTTTCTCAGAAGCAGCCTGGTGAGAACAGGTGCCCTTTTCCCTCTGTTGTTTTTCTGAGGTTTCAGTGTTTCTTCCTTCCAGTTCACTCCTGTCCCCTTTGCTGCTGTCACCTGGCTGCACAGCGTCTGCCATTGGCAGGGTCTGTAAGAGACCAGGTTCTGGTGGCCCCAGCCAACCCCACCATCCATGTGCATCTCAGCATGCTCAGCGTGGCTCCACGGGAGCAGGGCTAGCGCCGTGTAGCGAGTCATGATGCCTTGTTCAAAGGATGGGGAGGGATTTGGTCTTCTTTTCTTGACTTTTCCTCTGAGAGTACTCACCTGTGAGGAGCAAAGCAAGGCACGGTGACTGCACTTACCACAAGAGGAGGCAGAGAGACACATTCTTCCTCCAGCTAGAAATAAGCAAACTCCCCCCCCAGCAATTTAATGTGTGGCCCCCTCATGCCTGCTGCCTCCTTACTTTTCTTTGAGCCCCGTGTGTCTCCACAACAACCTGGGTGAAGGAGATTGCCACAGCCTCTAATCCTTCTGCTCAGTCCTTTCCTTTCCCCCTTTTCTCTGACTTTTCAGCAGCAGGAAAAGGTTCTGCTGTCTGCAGCACTCTGTTTAACCCACACAGGCTCCAGGTAAGTTTGTGTGGGGTGAGACACTGGAAAACGGAGGGGATAAAGGCAGAAACTGGCCAAGAGTCATGAAGCTCAGCTTCATTCAGCTGGCTACTTTTGCTTGGATACCTCCTCCTCCCTATCTTTGTATGGCAGACTGAAACTTGGGCTTACATGGAGCTGAATAAAAAGGTTTTTCTATATCAACAGTAACAGCCCACTGGAATGGTCATTATGTTCTTTCACTGAGGTAAATTGTGTGGCTCCATACATAAAATACATGTAAAGAGCAACCTGCTACAGAGGCCTGTGGAAAGGCTTTTAAGTGTTATCTCCTATTCTTTTGCAAAGCAATAGAGGTTGGAAATGCAGCTGAAGGCTGAACAAGAAACGAAACTTTAATGCAGTAAAACTTTATTGAGGGTGTGATATTCCAACATGTGCTATCACTGGTAATAAAAGCAGCAAAAATAGTCAGGTGTTTGCATCATTTAACTGCAGAGGAATTTTCATTGCTCTAATTCAAAGCTAATTTCTGCAACTGCAACCAGTTGTCATTTAGCCCGTGATGGGGAGGGGCTATCAGATACCATTGTGAGCCTGCTCCTTTTTAGCATTTCAAAGGTTGCTACAGTTCTTTTATCTGGACTGGAATTCTGTACCGAAAGGGCATACTCCTAGATATTTCACTTCTGTTTGCCTATTAGCAACGTGTGACTCTTCTGGGAAATGTGATCATGGAAAATAGCTCTTTGTCGTGTTTTATGACTGCTGCCTCTTGACTTATGCTTTCTTTCAACTGCCCATTCTTCAAAATCCAAGTAGGCAGCTGAGTTGGATCCTCACTGTCAGGGTGAGGGTGGACACGCCTTTAGGCAGGCTGAGAGGCTCCAGGGATCTGCCACAACTCATTTTGCATCCTGGGTTCTCCCATCCATCTTCTCCCTTGAGGTGCAGTGTGTCCTCGAGAAGCAGAGTGTCCTGCTGGCACATGACCCGTGGAGGAGGTGGGAAGAAGCTGCCACTCAAGACTGCCACCTACTTTTATCCTAGACCAAAAGTCACTCTGGAGAGTGTAATTGGTTGGCATGTCTGCACAGGGTGTGCTAAACAGTGCTAAAGGAATTGGGACAGAGGTTTGCCTGTTTATAACACACACTTGCTTGGGAATATTGGGATAGCTTCAGTCATAAGCCATTCTACATTTATTAGGATACACCCAAGCACGTTCAAGCAATGTGGGGTGTGAGAAGAGGGGCACAGTAGGTGCTGGGGATGGCAGTGGGGTAAGAACCTGGGTCTGGGCAGCTGCCTTAGAGGAGCTGCACCTCAGGAATGTAATGGGATGGCAGGGTGAGAATGGGTGGGGTGATCGGGCCTGCTGCTGTTAGCACTGCTTACACCTGAAACCAGCCGCAAAACCGAGCCCTAGATCTCCGCATCCACACATTCCCCAGCAAAGCCCAGCATCCAAACTTGTGCGTGAAAGCAGCACCTCTCAGGCCTGAAAGCAGGAAGCACTTTGCAGTTTTTCTGGTTGCCTGTTGGAGGAAGCCCCTCCTTGTTTCCTTTAGGAGTCTGTTTTTACACAGGTCCTGCACGTGATGTGCCAAGCTGGAGGCATAAACAAGAAAAAGTGAACAATGAAGGTAAGACACCACTGCAGACCAAGGGGCTTGTCTTTTCACTTCTTGTGTACCTTGAGTTCGATGGCTGGCTGTTTTCAAAGTGAATGACAGCACTCCTTCCAACAGGAGGGACAGGGGAAAGGGAAAAGGAGCCTCTCCTCTAGCAAGAAGTGTTCACCTCCTCAGTAGGAATGGCTTCCCAGCAGAAACACGTGGTAAGGAGAGCGTTTAGGGAAACTCAGGTGAGGGTTGAAGGGACTCAGGCAGGGGTCCTGGTGAACATGACTGGCTTGGTTCCTGGCTGTCTTCAGGAAGACCACCCCACCTTCATCCCAGGCTCAGGACGGTGACTGGACCTTAGTACCACCCAGAGACAGAGGATCCTGCAGGTAATTTGTGGTTCAATAACCCACAATCTACAGAAAGGCAAGCCCAGCACTGCCTCATCTGTCATTCCTGTGAGAGGATGAATGTCATTTGTCAAGTTTGGCAACTTCAAAGTCATCAATTTCTATTTTATCCAAATTTCCCATCCTTCAGCCTTTTAGTTTTAGCCCAGTAATGCTTTCTGTTTCAAAGCCATGTGTCTGGTGTTTGGCAGGGGGGATGGAGTAGCTTTGCTTACTAGGGGTTCCCAGCAGGATTAAATTGACCTCTCCCCAGTTTTGGGGTGTGAGCTGAAAACACTGATTTTTATAGCAAGTTGTCAAAAAAATCCCCAAACCCAACACTAAAAGCCCAAAGAAACCCATAAAACATGTCAGGTCACAATTAAACAGGAAAGAAAGAGGGCTAAAAATAAGAATCTGTACATTTCCTTGCCAAGGATGCTCTTGCTGCTGATAAAAGACTCTTTAAATATACCAAAGCCTCAAAGGCAGCTAGGAAATCAGTGGAAATGCTGACAACAAGGGTACAAAAGTGGCAGATGGGGACGATGATGTAGCAGAGAAAGTAAGTGATAACTTTGTGGCTGCTTCTACAGCTGAAGCTGTTGGGGAGCTTCCCCTGTCTGCCAGTCTGCAGTGGATCAGCTGCAAGAGCCAGAGCAATGGGAAGGAGAAAGGCAACACAGAATAAAGAGCTAACAAGAGTAAAGGCAAAGCAAGTGAAGTAACTTTCACTGCGGTAAAAGGAGGGATGAGGTCAAATAGAAAAAGTGGTTGTTAACAAGTGGCCGGGCCCCCACACTGATCCTGGGGACCCAAAGGGGCAGCACAGTCCAGTGAGGGGCTGTGGCACCCAGCTGTGTCCCCAGGCACAGTTAGCACATCACACACACCCTGCAGACTCACCAAGGTGCACTGAGCCACCACTGATGGGTTTCCCAAGCCTTTGACTCAGGGTGGCAGCCAAACACCCACCAAATTTGGGGGTACACAGTGCTAAAGAAAGTCAGCTTAAAGCAGACAGAAAAACCCCAATGGGCACAGTTGGTGAACACGCAGTCACAGGATGCTGTGGATGCTGTATCTGCAGGTTCAGAAAGAGATTAGGCAAATTCAAGGATGCAAATGCTTCCTTGAGATTTGTAGCCCCTAAGAAAAGGCTGAGAAAGTGGGGGTGCTGGAGGAAGGGGCTGTAGAAAAAGCTGGGGCCCCAAGACAGTCTGTCCTGTTGCACTCTCTGGAGCAGAGCCTGGGGCTGGATGGACATCCAGAGGGACGTTTCTCAGCTTCTGAATGCATTGACCTGCTTTATTCAGCAGCAGCAGGGGCTGGAAGGTGATGGCTGTGGCAGATGTACATAGCGGGTCTTGTATGCCCTAATTATGCCCAGGCTGCTCACAGAACAGAGGCAGGGTAAGGCGCTGCACATGGGGCTCTGCTGTTTCTGTAAAAACAGCCTCATAAAAGAAACAAAGGGAAAATTTCACAAGCAGATAACCGAAAAAATGCAAAATGCTTCTTGCTTTTGAGTCTGGAAGGTGCTGCCTTTCACACACAGGCTCCAAAGAGCAATCTCTGGAGAGCTAAGTCTATTCCTCTCCTCTCCAGGAGAAGCAAACAGAGACCAGCAGCTCCCACTCTCCCTCTCCTGGTGGAAGCAAAACATCTTATAAAGGAGCTATGCCTCACCTGCTTCTCACTGTTCCCAATTCTCTGGACACTGTCTCCAAGCCCCAGACAGTGTCCCCCAGAGCACCCACTAAGGTGGGGGACATGAAGGGGAGCAGAGAGAAAGCATCTGCCCAGCTGGTGGCCCAAACACGGCAGAGCTTTCCTCAGGGAGTTGGGAGACTTGCAGGGTCAGATAAAGTGGAAAAAGGAAAATAGAGCACCGAGAAGAATAAAAAATGTTGCTCGGGACTCCAGAGTGGGCTGTGGAGGGACCCAGCATCGCTTTTGGTGGGCATCTGTGGCAACCAAGCATTTTCTTCATTTTTTTCCTGGCCTGTTCTGAAACTCTTAATACCACCGGTAGCACTCTGAGGGCCACTTGTCCCAGCTGGTTTCCCACTTTGGTCATGGTTTGGCAGCCAATTTTCAAAGGTGATACTAACATCTTCCCAGGGTAACATCCATCACATCTTGGTGGGTGGGAGGGCAAGGAAAGCCCCCAGCCCTCCTGAGAGAGCTCCCCTTGACTCTCCCTGGTGGCATTCCTGCCTGTCCCATGCTAAAAGACATGAGCCTGGTTGAACATTAGGGAATCTCTGCCTCTCCTTTAGTCATAGATGTCTGGATGTAGCTAGGGAAAGAAAGTCTGCTGCATAAATGAGACTTTGGGGGAAAGAAAGGCTTTCTCTCAAGTTTTTTTATCCACAGAGATCTTTTATAGGGTAAATCAGCCAAAAGTTAAAAGAAGAAATGTTTCATATCTGGAACAGTCAAAGAATTCAAGAGGTCATTATAGTGCTAAGGTTCCTAATCCCCTCTCAAGCAGAGGAATGTTTAAATTGGTGAGAAACAGGGGTCAAGTCCAGGCAGGTATTTCAGTGCCTAACTTGTACTGACATTAATGGGAATAGGGGTCTCTGGGGAGGGATTGTGGACCTGGGCCTGTATATCATTCCTATAAATGAAACAGGGCTTGTGTTGCACATGTGTAACAGTACATTATTATTCTTTTCAAAGCAAGGTCTTTCCTTTTAGACTCTTTAGCATTTCTCAACTGTTTTGTCCTTCCAAGATTGGTGTGAACAGATTCTGCAGTAAGCTCATGCTGGGAAAAACCCACTTGCCAGAAAAATAAGCAAAAAACCAGAGTCCAATGATTTATTTCAGATAGTGATTAAATAGCGAGGTGTCAGCTGTGATTTGAAAAAGCTTCACAGGGCTTTGTGAGGTCCAAACTGCACAGATCCAGGTGAATTCCTTGGAAACCCGTTTGTATCTCCAGAGCACTCTGCTCGCCCAGGTGCTTAGGACCGGAGATTTTACTCCATTCAGTGGGAATTGTGCCAGAGAGCTGAGTGGAGCCAAGCCTAGCTGGCTCTACCTGCTGACATTTTAAATCATATTTAATGATGCTTCCCTTACATGCAGGCACACAAAGGGAATCTCTTTGGGCTCTCCAGTTATAAGAAACCCTCTGCTAGATGCATCCAGCATTTACTCCCGGCTTTTGCGGTGCTCCCGGAGTGCTAACCAGAGTGGGACCAGTTTAAGATGCGCAGGAAGACACAGTATTTCTCAGCACGCTGTGCAGGGTGGTGGGGACGGACCTTCAAACCCTCCTCCCGCTCCCTCCTCTGTGCCACCGGGCAGAGTCCCTGGCCACAAGATGGGGCTGGCTCTTTACAGTTGCAGGATAAGGCACTCCAAAGGCAAAACCTTGCAACGAGCACGCTTTTCTTGGGGCTAACCACTAACAGATACACAGGCAGGTTTCCATGGAGCTGCTAATTTTTAACCCTCTCCTGTGTCCCAGCCTTGTGCTTCCCCACGCCCACCCCTCGGATGGCGCACTACTTAACTCTGGGGATTGGGGCATGTTTTTTGGGGTGTTTCATGGCTGGAGATATCCATCACCCTTTTCAGTCCAGCACATCAGTGAGCCCCTCCTGAAAATAGCTTCTCAGGCAGCCAAGTGCCTCCCAGCCTGCTCCAGGGGCTGTGGGGGCACCAAAACTTGGCCAGGTTTGGTCTGGCTTCATCATCCCTGTCTCAACTTTATGTACCATAGAGGCATGAGGAAAGTCTCCTCCTTGTACCTCCCTCACTCTCCAGCCTGGCAGCTTCAGGCAGGGACTAGCCCAGAGATTTATTCTGAACTCTGCCTTTTTTTCATCTATTAGAGGGTCAAAACCTGGCAAAACAACTTTAGGTGCCGTTCTCTGCTTCCCAGAAGTGTTGCAAGGTTGCTCTTCAGCAGGTCAGGAGTTGTTTGGGAGTAGGGTTTGTCTTGAGTATCTGAGAAGAGAGGCTGGTCCTTAGAGGGTAAAAATATCTATTTTTATACCAGGCAGCAGCAACATGTGCTGCATCTTTAGCCAGAGAATAGAAATAGGATTAAATTCATGATTGTAATTTCTGGCGTGTGGTAGTTGCCTACTACTAACAAGGATTTTGTGTGAATTGTATTTTTTTAATAGCTTCCTTGGAAAAAGCAGGAGACAAACTTTTTCCATGGCAGTGAAAATCCCAGCAGCCTGGTCTGTGGGCTCACTTGTGGGAGGAGGCAGCATGGGTATGGCAAAGTTGCACGGTGCCCACAGCTTGTGTCTCTGTTCCCCCCATTTCCCATCCTGGCACAGCCGGGAGGAACCAGCAAACAGCACAGTGAGGACCTGGAAAGGAAAATGAAGTGTTTTCCTAATACAAAAACCGTTTGTAACATGGTGGAGGTTTCCATGGTTCAGATGAGTTTGCTTTTTATTTCACATCCCTGATCCTACACCAAGTTTGACCCCAGCTCTCCTAAAACTCCTTTTTATTAAAACCATAAATCACCCCAGGTTTTTCACCATCTGAATTCCAGTTTGGCCATCCTTTGTTGTATGGAGGGTTGCCTGGACCAAAGGACTGAGGGATGTTCAGGACCTGCCGCGTACCAGTGGTGCCCGGGATGGGGCTGCACTTGGATTCCTCCTCCAACCACCTGACTTCTGGAAATAAGTAATCTTAGATGTCTTAGCTGGTCTTTCTTACACACTAGAGAGCTGTGCCTGGGATCTTGAACTTAGTGCAAATATGGTGGTGGAATGAGTTATATCCAATCATGTGGCTGTAATGAGTTACATCCAGACAGATGATGTTTCTTCCAGCTGGAGCGGGCAGGAAGTAGCAAACCTAAACTTATGCCACAGAGTCTAGAAACAGGAGAAAGTCAGAGATGTCCCAGGATTTTGCTGCTGGAGAGTGGCAATACTTTGTGAAACACTAAAACAGAGGTGGAGCTTCACCCTGAAACAAGCTGTGGCTTTGTGCAAGAGCCTGGGAGTGGCTCAGACTAGTGCAGAGAGGAAGGAGTCACCATTGAAAATCCAGAACCCCTTCAGTGCCATGGCAGACATCTAGATGTGACTCAGATGCTTTTATCCACCCTTTCTGCCCCAAGGAAGATATGACAATGAAAACCTATCTGTAGAACACCCAGAGTAACTCAGATAATGGATTTAATTTGTTTTAACTGATGATAAAAGAGCCAAAGAACCAGCTTGTAATTACATCACTTTCAAATACATGCCCAGGTCAGATATCCTGCATTTATGTCCTACTTTAACCACAGGTTAAAGCACAAGTGATAAGAAAGTGAACATAAAGATCAGGCCTTCCCAGACAGGGATTTTCCTCTTTCTGTTACAGCAGAACTGTGCAATGATAATAAAAACCAAAGTCCAAAGGCCTCTGTGGCACCTGCGTACTTGAAGGAGCCTGAGGGATCTCAGTCTCATGGGCTATCCGATCCTCAAGAATGGCATTTTGTACACAGGAAACATGATGGTCGAGAGAGAAAAGACCCAGGCAGTGGTGATGGCTGTTCCTGGAGATCAAGGGAGACTTTGGTTTAGGTCATCCTGTCATGATCCCCAGGAGACAGAGACTTTTTTCTGTTCTCATCCCAAATTCTTGGTGCTGCCTCAAACTTACCTTCTCCTGAGTATATAATAACCTTCTTAAGACATGGGCACTAAAAGCTTTTTTTCTCAATTGCTTATTCAGAACAAGGGAATCCCAGGAGGAAGATCAAGGGGTTATCTGGTTTCATACATGAAGGCAATCTTTTTTTGGGCCATCTACTGCCACCCCATCCCTGACTCCAGAAAAACAGCCAGGACACATTGGTCCAGCACCCTGGTCACCAGCAAGCAGGAAGGATTTATACCAATACCTTCTTTATCCACCTAATTTCAGGCCTCATGTTATCACTGCTCATGCCTCATTTCTTGGTCCATGGCCAGCCTCAGGGACACAAGGCTTCTTGCTTGCTCTGGGGCCGAGCTGCCCACCTCATGTTCAACCACCACAAATTCCCCCTCTTGATGTTACAGCTGCTTGTTTGGCCATTTGTGCAATCACATCCTTTTGCTGCTGCATGTGGGGCAAGAAAACAGCACCGGCTTCAGAGAAGGATATTAACTCTCTTCTCCTCGGGGAAGCCACAGCACTTCCTGCCCTGCAGCTCCAGGGGTCTTTCCCTGTACACACCACACTGTGGTCTGTTGGTCTGTGGTGGTATACTGGGATAAGATAAACTGCCTGTGACTCTGCAGGACTTCAAAGGAGTTTGGCTTGAAAAACATGATGACTGATAGCAGATGTCGAGCACTGACAACATCTTAATGCTCAAAAAAAGCATAGTTGCAGCTCCTGACCTTCCCCCTTCTCGTGGGGGTTTTTCATGGGGGCTGTGGGATGAGGACAGCCTGGGTAAGGCAGGCACCAGGTGCTTGTGCCGGTGCCCAGTGCCTGCAGAAAACAAGAGCTCGGCCTCAGCTGAGCCCAGCTAAATATAACTGGTGGCTGGGGAGCTCCTACGCCTCGCCTGGCTCCGGTCCTGCTGTAATACATTCCTTCTGGAAGTACTGCCCGCTTCCTCAGGCCCTCTTCCCTGCTCCTTGAGATGCCACAGTTGAGTCTCAGAAGGTGGTTTCCTTCCCTCAGAGTAGTTTCTTTACCCCATGCCCCTGCTTTCCCTTTCCCCCCCTTGCTCATTCACCACTTGCCCCTGTGCATCTGCTCCTTCACCCAGTGCTCCCGGGGCAGCACGGCAGGGCACAGGGACAAGGGATGAGGGATGAGGGTCTCCCCCCTCCTTTAACCGGGAATAGTTTAAAGCTTTCAAACATGAGTCTACCCTTATATATTTATAGTTGTAGTTGTGTCTTGGGATACTTGGGCAAGGCCAGAAGATCCAAGAACAAACTTCTAGGTCTACACAAGGCTCCTCTGGGCAGTAAGGCTCATATTGGGTACTTTACCTCTTGCAAGTGCAGAATCTGCATTTCACTTTCTTCTTTTTTTCCACAGGAATATTAAAAACATTCCACAGAGGAACAACTTGCTTCAAAGTTTCTGCACACCACATCTTGCATTTCCAGGTCAGCCCAACATGGTTGGTATTAATTTTGTTATTAATAAAGGGTGATAGCATGCACCTTATTGTGTTTTTGGGATAACAGGGAAAGCTGATGCTGTCCCTTTCCCCACGCACAGCCAACAGCTCGAGGGCATCTTGTAGGTTACCGCCTGTCCCACATACCACACTCCTACCATGACAGCGGTTTTGATGAGGCATTTAGTGATATTTTTGCGCTGGTTGCAAGCGGTATGGCTGTGATGCTCCTGCAGCTACACCAGGATTTGGTTTGATTTAGCAGCAGCAGGACAGTTAAAGTATTATAACTTTTGTAGGTGTGTATTTCCTAAAACCGGAAATAGTCACTTTAAACCCAAACCTGGTTTATCCCGGGGGTATGGAGAGGTTGAAGAAATCAGCGAGGTTTGGGAAAGCAGCGTTGGAAATCTGTGCAAGCAAGGGGAAATTCTGGCAGGTGGTAGTACAGTTAATCACTTCTGTCTGAGAACAACACAACATACGAGTTTTAAGCAAAATCTGATGGTGAGATCTACTAGACACAGGGTGTCATGAAGGTCTGCAGGTCAGGGGTAAGTTACCTGTTACTACAAATTGCTTTTAAAATCAATGATCAGCTGTAGGGATGATTTATGATTTATTTTAAAAGCAGAAGAATACAGAAAGCTCTCCAGCAACCCAAATACGATCATAAACCCGATGCTTCCTTTCGATCTGAAGCGTTGATGTCCCAAGCGGCGCGGGCGTGGGCCGTGCCAAAAAGCCGTCAGGCAGTGAGTGCAGCGCTGCCCGGGTGCCCTGGCTCAAAGAGCCCTTCAGTAAATGGACACAGGCTGTTTGCACAGAGAAAATCCCCGAAGCAGGAAAATGCCACGTAAGAGCAGGCACTGACCCGTGGGGAATGAGGGTAAGCCCTGCTGTGAGCGGGAGAGGCGGGCGCGCATTCCTCGTGTGCCTGTAGGTACATCTGTGTGTGTGCCCGTGCCCGTGTGTCTGCGCACGCCGTGCGTGTCTGGCTGTGGGTGCCCGTCCGGGAGCGTGTGCCTCTGCAGCGGCAGCCCGCGCGCGTCCGCGGTGCGTGTCCCGTGTGCGTGGGGCGGCCGTGCGCGCCGGTCCCGCTCCGCGCCCGCAGGGGACGGACGGGGCTACGCCTCCCTGCGCGGGGCGGCGGGGCGGGCAGG
>VYZQ01034375.1:0-31944 GCA_013400655.1 Mystacornis crossleyi | reverse complement strand
CGCTGCCGGGGCTCTCCGCTCGTCCCCGCCGGCCCCGGCACGGCGCTGCGCCCCGGCCCCCTCCTGCCGAGCCCCGGTTGCGGGCGGCGGGACCGGCGCTCCGGCAGCGCTGCGGGGCACGCACTACATCCGCGGGGTGTTACACCTTCGCCTCAAAAAGCACGGAGCTGCTATTTATACACCTCGCTCTATATTTATTCCTGATGGAAGCGGCTGCAGCCACTTCTGTTCAGGGATAAGCGCTTCCCCGGGATGTTTGCCTGAGCGCTGCGTGTTAATCGATGGGATGAGGAGCAGCAGCAGAAAGCCACACACAGGCTGTCGCCCTGCCGGTGACCGGTCTCGACGCTCGCACCTTCTGTCGTCCCCCCGCATCTGCGTGGCACCCAGAGAGAGAGGTCCTTGTCCCACGTGAGGATGCTCTCACGGTTTCCACACACACAAGTGAACTGCAGTGCAGTTTGTAACTCTGCTCCAGCAGGACTGGAGATGGGGTTTCTCTCCTCTCTGAGCACTTGGGGAAACTCTTTTGTAAGAAGGATGCCCACAAAACGCCCAAGTCCACCATTCCAATGCTTACTCTCATTGCTCGATATTTTGAATGAGTAATCTTAAGAAGAGGCTCATCTTGCAGAGTGCTGTGGCACATGACTGCAAAAGCTCAGAAGAGGTTTTCTTAACTTTATTTATTTTGTGGGTCTGGTCCATGAAATTGATGGTTCAGTATTGCAGCAGACCATCTCGGGGACAAGTATCTTAGAATGCTTATCGCACGAACAGATAAAATGCTCTTTTTTCACGCTTAGCTGTATAAAGTGCATCACTTTTTTTTTTTTCCTTCTCTGTGTTCCCTAAGCAAGCCAGTACATTCACCTCCATGTGAGGAGCTGCCCAAACTAGGATTTCTTGCAGAACAGGTTTAAAATGAGGTCTGATTGCCTCAAGCATCTTTATGAGTAAATTTGCTGAGTACCTTTCATGAGCGTTTCCTATCTTGCTCTGCATCTGTAGTTTGATGCATTAAAATCTCTGCTGTCTAGTATGATACACTGTCTTCCTCTGCGTTTTTGGGCTCTCCTGCAGCTCAGTCCAAGGGGAGAATGTCATTTGGAGATGTTCTTTGTGCTTGCTGGACACTACTGTGCAGAATAAATAGGGTGCAGGGCTTAGAATTCAATGGCATCAGTATGAAGGACTGTATGTGGGCTGTGCAGCTCAGCAATCCAGGGGGGTGGATTATTTATCTCCAGAGTAATCCCAGCTAAATCCTGGACGGAATTTTCCCCATTATAAGAAGTTTAGCTGATTTTTCAGGAGTGGTTTCATTAAATTTATCACAGTCAAAGAGCAGAGTGAGTCCTTCCAGTCTCACTGGGTGACTTGCCCCAGCATCTGCAAGGATCTGGACTGGCATGAGCATCATCATCAGGTCCTTCCTCTGCGTGATTCAGGAAAGACTGCACTGAATCAAGCATAGCAAAGATTTTCATCTGGAAAATCCTGCGTGTTTCTACTCCAACTCAAAAAGCTCAGGTTTCAGTCTAAAACTGGAGGGCTTCACAAAGCTCTGTTTTCACAACAATACTGGAAATGGCTTAGTGTTGCTACAGAGTGGAAAGAAAAGCATACTTGGAAACTTCAAAAGCTGCCACCAGGAGGAATGTCACCCCATGGCTGGTCACAGGAGCGTGGGCTGCTTTGGTCATGGCACGCAGTGGAAGGAGGAGACCTTGGTTTTCAGTCAGCTATTACTGTGACTAAGTAAACTCTCAGAAATCCAGCAGTCGGGAATGGAAGTAAATATTTCCATGCGGATGGGCAAGTGAAGCTGTGGGAGAGCCAAGCCTGGGGAGCCAGGGTATGAATGCAAGTATTTGCTGTATAAAGGCCATTATTTTTGCTGGGTTACCCTGTGCATGGCTGCCAGAGCAGCAGCTCTCAAGGAGAGGCTTTGGGCCATGTTGTAGGGTTTGCAAATGCAAGTGTTAATTACTGTCTAAATTTTAACTCAGTTGAACAAGTTACATTTTGCTTTATACTACCTATTTCTGTTTTGAGCTCTAGCAGTGTCCAGGAGCTGGAATATAAATTCTGAATGCGAACAAGGAATGAAACGCCTTGGTATGTGGTAACAGCCAGAAGGAAAAAAAACCCACACTCTTAAGAAGGCTCTTGTTTGGTATGAATGAGCCCAAGGAGCCTGTTTGAATGAGAGCCATAGAGAGAGTGCAGGGCTTGGCTCTGTGGGGTTAGAGTTAACCACCTTGCGGGCAGCAGAGACCCGTCAGTGCAGGGCTCTGGCACGGTCAGGCCTCTGCGATGACTGAGAATGACTGACAGGACCTACTTATCCTCTTTTTGTTTTTAGGCCAGGGCACGCTAGGTTTTCCTCCAGCTGTCCAGCTTGATTCAGTGCTTCCTGTGCTCACAGCCCAGCCCCTTTCGGGAGCAACCCAGGCAGCCACTGCTTTTTATTTCTCGGTGCAATATTCATGTGGGATACAGCAAAAATCCTTCTTCCAAAGCTCTTATGGCAGAAAGTTCTTGGGACAGGAGAAGATTTTATGTGGCTCTTCAGCAGCTATTGGCAAGTCTGCAGAATCTGCAGATTACACCCAGTGGCAGTGTGGTGCGCTGGTATCTGCAGATGCAACTGGCTGAAAATAGAGGCCTGACAATGCTTTTATTGACATTTGGGTTGGAAAAAATAGCAGACTGGGAGTTCAAGCCTGAGGCGTTTCATTTGGAGTGTGCAGCCTCTGTGCTGAAACCTCAGTTGAAAATTTCTTTAATCATTTATTGACAGTGGAAGTTAATAGCTGCACCCGGGGGAGCTGGGCCATCAGTGGTATCGAGGGGCACATTCATAGCCACAGGCAGGCTTGAACAAGCTGCTGCATTCAAAGCCCATACCACTGATGTCTACTTTGGCTTTACTTGTGTGGTTCCACTTCATTTTTAAAGCCCAAAGCCCAAATTGTGGATTTTGTAAGTGAAACCTGCTCAGTACCCCTTGTGCTGCCGAACAGCAGCAATCCAGGAGCAAAGAGCATCCGCCTGGCTGGTGCCCCTGCTGGGATCACGGGCAGGGAGAGCCCTCGGTGTCTTCCACCCCTGCTACCTTGGACATGTCCCAGTGCAAACACACTGCAAGGCTTAACGTGGATATCCTGTGGAAATGTCTCTCGTAGTAAAATAAAAGTAATTTACTGTAACATGAACCCACTGTGAAAATCACCTATGTGGAAGGGGGAGATGAATATGTTTCAACAGTGCTTTAATAAGAAAATTTTGGGGAGAGGGTCCCCCATATGTTCAGCTAGAAAAAATGAGAAGATATGCCTAAAGATGTGACTTTAAAAGTTGACATCTCAGGGGCTTTTGGACAGCCAGCTCCATGTTTGAGGCTGGTGAAATTGCATTCTGTCCACAGCAATGGAAATACTTCATTAGGAAGATGAGTAGCTGGACTCTTTGATTAACCAGAAACTACTGAAAAAGAGTGAATAAAAATCACCAGATCCAGTCATATTTTAGAGGATCTCAGCACCCCAAAGCAAGTCTCTGTCCTTTTCATTTACCTTGGGGAAGGAAAATTAAACAAGACCTCTGTACAGTGAAGAAAGATTTACAGCTTCTCCTGCTTTTTAGGATCCTGGCAGATTATTTGCTCTTGTTTGAACTTACAGTATGTTTAGCATTAAGAATGTCTCAGAACCCCCCTAATCACTCTTTCAGAGTAGAATAACCATTCAGCCCGTCCTGTTCTCTCTTGCTGAAGGTCTCAATCTGTGCACCAGTGGAAGCGCCACGTCCTGTGAAGAGTGTCTCCTCATCCATCCCAAGTGTGCCTGGTGCTCCAAGGAGGTAGGTGGGCACACCTCGTTTGTCTTGCATTCTTTTTGTAATGTTGGAAGGGAGCTCTGCTCTCACCTTTCCTGTTCCTGCCTCGGTCCCATGACAGAAGGGGTGGGTGAGGGCAGCAGGTGCTCCATGCCGAGCGTGTTTTGGGTGTATGTGACTCCTTAGCTCTTTGACATCATAGGAAATAGATGTTTGACCCCACTGGCCCCCATGCACCCTCAACAGAGCAGCACTGTTCCTTCAGTCCTTCTGTCCCTTCAATCACCTTCTTGTTTTCGGTGGATGCTGGATCCCTGCATGGGCTCTGTGTTGCAGGGGGCCCTGCTCCAAAGCTTTCTCCCTAGAAAGCCCCAAGCCTCTGGCTAGTGTCCTGCTACGTGTCCCCTGTCGCATGGCCTGGCCCGGCATGGGCTCTTTGTCTGTAATAAAGATAATTCTCCTTTCTGAATCTATTGTGTCATTTTGGGGGGGTGACCGATGCTTCTGGCATCGGTGCCATGAGTTGCACAGAGTAACTGAGCACTTCAGAGGGAAAATACATCCTTGTGTTGAGGCTGAAGCTGCTCACCCTTATTCAGTTGCACCTCCTTCTTTGTGAGGAATTGCAAATACCTCCCCCTGCTCCCTAGGGGCTGCTCATGAGTTTAGATCTCTATATATAATCCAACGTATGTCTTATCAAGTAGACTTACAATTTCTAGAGAACAAGGTGTGTGAAAGACCTGATAATGTCTGATGCATACAAAGCAGTTGCCTGCTTAATGCCTGTCCTAAGTGTTCAAGAAAGAATTTTGGATGCTTCCAGATGCCTGGAAAAACCAAGTCTTGCAGGCACAGCTGCTGTGCCAGGAACTGGGTTTGGGATGTGAGAACCCCAGAGCAGTGGATGATCGTGAACCTCTCAATGGGCATGGCCAGTGTTTACGGTGGTTACAGTGGATGCTGTTCTGTTGCCTGCTGACCTTTATTCCTCTAGTGTGGCCATCCCTGTCCCCTTTTGAGCACTCACTGCACCTTCCAGCAGCAGCTGGTGTTGCTGAGCTGAGGATGCAGGCTCTGCCCCCTCTGCTGTTCCCATTCCTCCTCCTGCCAGGGCTGCTTGGGGCAGCTGCAGCTCCAGAGCAGAGGATGGGGTTGGGGATAGAGATGGATGCGGGGCAAAGGTGGCTCCCAATCCCCCTGGTTTGGCTGCGTCTTGGGGGTAGCCCAGCCACTGGCTCTCCAGGTCTATTTCACTGGATTTTTCACTCCTAAGGAGAGTTGCAGCTCTCCAAGGAAAACCTTGTAAAGCTGCAAACACCACACTGCCTGACAGCGTAACAGCTTTCATGGGATGCTTTTTTCCAGCAAGGCAATCGGTGTGCAGAAGGGAAAGGGTGAAGCAATAGATCTTACTTCTGGGACATCTTGTAAACAGCTGTAAGAGCTCCTCTTCCAGCCAGCTAATCTGTGGTGGTGAGATTGGATCCAGGAACGTTGCCTATTAAGCTATGGGTACCCAATAGCTTGTGCTTTTTTTTGTTGTTTTTTTCTTCCTTGGCATCAAAAGACATCTTTCTGCAAAATGCTCCTAGTGGAAATGTTTATCTGGTGGTCACTGTGACCACTAATTGTACTAATGGGACTGGCAGCCTGGCTCTTATCATGCAAACAGGATAGTTACCAAAAAAAAAAAAGAAAATTCTTGACTGGAATGGAGGGGCCAAGGAGGAAGATGGGTGTTTACAGGGAAATCCTCTAATACTTCCTGACCTTTAGCCTGCAGCAGCTATTTAAAAATACACAGTTCAAGGTGTTTTGTGCCAAGAGCTACATGTTTAAAAGCTGCTCTTCCCATTACATGCTACATGCTAACACTTAACAAGTTATTCTAATTCTGTATTTATTTATTTAGAATGTATTGTTTGAAACTAATTATTTCTCTAGGTGAGATCATCAGGTGAGGTAATGGGATTTCAAAAGATACCTGGAGTTTTTCAACTTCAAAAAGTTGTAAAGTAATATTATAAACTCTATAATATCTGCTTTCTTTTCATAGTTGTTTCACCACCTTATTCCCCTTCTATCTGCTGCAGCCTAGTCAGGTTATTAAATTTATTAAATAGCTCTTAATATGTTTTTCTCTAGATTTTTCCATTGGCTGCCATTGGCTATCGATGTTGCCTGGGTGCATATATGCCAGTCAAATTTTATAGCTCTGCTGCTGTTTATATATCAGGGGTGAGATACTGGAGTGGGTTCCACAGATGGCAGTTATGTTGTGGTAGAACCTTAGTCAGATGATTTGTGTGTATTTTGTGCTCTCTCTGTGTTTACTTTACAGGTTTGTGAGCAAACTGGGCCAGCTTTTATCGACTTTGTAGGCAACAATTAATAATTTTGTCAGGAAATATATATATATATATATAGTAGAAGTCTATCAGTATATACAGTGTAATTCTATATATAATTCTGTATGTTGTGTATACAATAAGTGTAGCGATGTCTGTTTTATGTTTTTAAAATATCTAAATGTATATATAGCTATACAAAGTATAGTTATATATCTTATTGATCTTCCTGTATATGTATACCTTCTGTATTTCCTTTGAGAAATACTTGGGGAATAATATCATTTGGTGGTACCATCATACCTGTTTGTTTGGGAGCCCTAGCCCAATAGTTGCCCAGGAGGGATAAGGTTCCTGGAATTTACATTGCCTTGAATTGAGGGTAAGGGGATGCGTACAGATAGATCTTACAGCAGAGCCGTCAAGGTGCTCTCACTTTATGACTGCCACCTCCTAACCTGTTGGTGCGGGGTCCATCACATCCCCTGGCTTCGCTGGACTTCTTTTCACTTCTGCTTGTGCTCAGCATCTCTGTTGCCATCCAAAGGGGTGATGATGGATGAGCTGATGATAGCAGCTTCTGGTGTGCATCAGCCCTGGAGCCTCCAGGGGCTGCTGAGCTAACCACAAGCCTTTGGGCTCTTGGAAATCTGGGGGTAGACATCGATTCTGTTGGCTTGTGGAAGAATACCTTGAAAGGCAGGCCTTAAAGGAGGTGATTTCAGTGGCACTTAGAAGAGGAGGTGTGAATATGTGGCCTTAACCATCACCGGAGCATGCCTTGAAACAGGGCTCTCTGAGGAAGAATGACTCTTGGGTGATGGAGACTGCTGCAGCCTTTTCCATCCACCCTGGAATCTGAGGCATCTGCAAGGTCCAGGAGAAGCTGGAAATGACAAGAAACTGCTGATGTGGTGCTGGTAAAATACTCTGACTGGAAACTGCACACTGGCCTGTGGGGTTGCTGTGAGTTCTGTGGCAGCCTGGTTTCCATATGTGGGAGAGGAGGATGCTTGTTGAATTTTTTGCAGTGGCACCTGCTTCCCCAGGCTGAGCAGGACTTGTTGGTTTTGCTGAGGAGAACAGGGGGTTCTGGAGTGGCTTCAGTGCTGTCCTCTGGGCTGCCAGGGCAGGTGTGATAGACAGGTGGGGGTTGTGATCATGATAAACCTACCTGGGGTGATTTCGGCGGGGGAAGCTCTTCAAAAGAGTATTTGGGAGTACCAGTATGGGAGGGGAAATTTCAACATTACATTTTCCTTTTTGCTGCTTTGGGGAGCAGTGTATCAATGTGCAGAGGCTCCTCTTGTTTGTTAGATGTGTTTGTGAGGTGGATGAACTGTGTTCGCCTATCCATTACCTATGTGGATGCATTTGTGTGTGTACATGCAAACCAGAGATACACATTAATTAAACTGAAATGTCCTTTTTGAGTAAGTGAACTGAAATTTCCCCAATGGCACCCTCTGTTTTCCAGAAGGTGCTTTTACCCGCAACCTCTCCCATCTCAGAAATGACTGTCTGGAGAATGAGGAAAGAAGATCAAGGATGTTCCTAAAGGGAATGTGTCAAGTATTTTTTTTCTTTAATGGAGAAAGCAGGCATATTTTAGACCAAATTGATGCAGAACTGGATTGATTAAAGCAAAAAATAGTCGGAACATGCCTAGCCAGAAGTTAGATATTAGATACAGTGAGTGCTATTCTCCATTTATATAGCATGAACCAAGCAATTTGTCTTAAAACTGCCAAACTGACGAGCATGTAATTGTCACGCTGTTGTCTCCATTCATTCTGCCTGCTTGTGTGCATTTGCCTTGGTGAGCTTGTTAGCGCCGAGGCCGGACTGCGACTGCCGGGGGGCTGGAGCAGCCAGAGCTCCTGACAGGGGCTGGGGACCTTCCCAGCCAGTGCTCCTCTGTCCACGAAGCAATGTTTGGGGTGGTTCCTGCTGATGAGGGGCGGCTGCTGCATTTCTTGCCCAAGCAGGCGTGTGGGCAGACAGCTGGCAGGTACGTGGGCACACTGAATTGTTTAACTCACCGCAGGGTGTTCCCTGCTTGGGGAAAACTGGGGCTTGAACCAGCGTGCTGCGTCTGAGCTGCTGTGGGGCTGCCTTTTGGTGTGGTTCCTCATGAGCTGTCTGGACCTGTGCAATGCCCTTTACTCCCCAGATCTGTGCATCCTTTTTCCTTTTAACTGAACCTCCATGAGCCTTGATTTTCTCTTGTCGCAGAAAACCTTGCACTAGAGTTGGGTGGTACCTGGTAGCCCCAGTTTTGGCTTTGGGTTTTGACCTGTGGGTGCAGTGAGGGTGTTTGTTTGCGGTGGTGATTGCTGGGACTTTCCCATCACCCCCCTGCTCATTGTTACTCTGCCTGGGTAAGAAATCAAGCCAAGGTAGGGGTCAGTCCTGCACCACCCTCCCCTCGGGTGCTTGCACCCCTGAGGGTATTTTCTTCTACCTCAGTTAATACAGCTTTTCACTGAGCAAGAAAATAGCTGGATTTGATTGGAGCTGCAGCTTAGAAATTGCTGCCCTTTGTCAAGTCCTCTGGACCCATTTTAGAAGAAAGTTTAGGAGAAAATGCTGGGTCAGGCAAGGCGGACCTGGGGACTGGAGGAGCACAAAGGTGCTGCTGACCTTTGCTGACCTAAGAGTTGTGTAGGGGCTTTGCCCCGACCTCCTGGACTTCCTTTGGAGTCTTTGGAGCAGACCCTGGGAAGGCTTGGAAACACCTGATAGAAGCTGCAGCTATGTGAGCAGCCCTAAATACTGTCCTATTTGGATGCTTCTCTCCAATGTTAATTACTTGAGAGTAACTAAAATTTCCAGCTGCACCCCTGGGATGTTTGTGTTGCTTTTTGTACAGTGTCAGTGTCCTTTCTAATAGGTGGCAGCAGAAATGAGCTGGCAGAGGTGTTCACCTGGAGCTGTGGTCTGGGTACTGGGAGAGCAGGAGAGAATCTCCCCCTGGGTGCCCTTCTGCTTGGTGGATAGTCTCAGGAGAATACCTGGACCCCACCAGCTTTTTGCTGATTTCAGGTAAAACCGCATCAAAGAGAAACTTTTCTCCAAGGCTGCCTGAAATGTGCGGCTCTGAAAGGCTGGACTTTGTTTTCAGTTCTGTGAGGGATTCTGATTTTTATTTTGTCATGCTGGAGATGATTTAAGTAGTCCCAGTCCTCCTTTTTTGGAAGTTCATCTGTTTACACGATGTGTTCCAAAAAATCTGTGTTCGTATCCATCTGATGTGCCGTTGTCGGTTTCTTGGCTGGACCCCATCCTCTTGGCTGCTGGATGCTGGAATGCAAATCTTGCATTTTTCAAATAGCGCTGGGACCTTGTAGTGAGAAAAATGCAGCTGGAAGCCTCTGTCTGTCTCCCAGGGCCCTGTATCCAAGCCTGTCCTTGAGGGACCCCTGGAGATCACCCCACGACAATCTGTCAGGAGCCTCTCCCTCCTTGATGTCTCTCCTGTCCTCTGCCATGCTGGAGCTTCAGCAATAAGCGAGGTTTATTCAGCCCTACACTGGTTTTGGCAGCACAGCTGAAGGAGGGGCTGGCATGGCTGCAAGCATCTTCTCTGCATTATTTCATGTTGTACTAGTCCCTCAGCCCTGGAGCTCAATAGGGTTGTCTCTATTGTTGTAGTGCAGAAATAAGTAGGAATCGACTGTTGAAAATCCAGTAAGTTTTGGGCATGTGACTTGTTCCCTTTGGCACTTTTGGGGATTAAAAAAAAAGGCATTCTAACAAACAGGCTCTTTGCAAAAGGATTCATTGTGTTCCTGGCTGTTCCTGAGTGCTGCTCTGCACAAGGCTGCTTTGTGCACCATGCACGGGGCTCACAGCAAGGGCTGGAGTTCTGGGATGGGTGCTGGGAGACTCCTGGCCATCCTCTGGGAGGGAGCCGCTGCCTGCACCTTACTGCCTGTGCCTAAGTGCCTGTGGTGGGCACAGACTGCATTTTAACCAGCTCCCAGGAAGTCTCTCCCACCTCCCTCGTTCTCCATGCCGTGCTTGTGTGGGGACGTGCAGTGTCTCGCCCAGGGAAGAGGGTGCAGGTCCCTGGAGCCACCCAGCCTGTCGTCAGCTTCGCATCTTTACTTGGCCTTCTCTGGGTTGGTGGGTTTGTCCTGCTTCCCTCACTGCCACCTCCTTGTCTTTTCTTCTGTCTTTTGCAAAGCTTCTTTGAGTGGATGCACGTGCATAAAGTAACAGGGATGGCAGTGGGCTGTCCCTGCAGCAAACCGAGCGCTTTGCCTTGCTCTCTTGTGGCCAGGGCTGGGAACAGGTGCTGCTGCTGTGGCTGGGCTGAAAACACGGGCTTAGTTTTCTGTTTCAGTGCTCTGCTAGCGAATTCAACATTCAAATCCTCATAGAATTTCCTTTTTTGGTCAATCCCTTTGAAAGACTCAAGGCTCAGTGCAGGCTCCTTCCAAGTACAGTCATCCCAAAGGGCACCAGCTTCTCCTTGTCATCTCCTAGTTGCTGGATACCAGCATGTCAAAGCAAAGCCCCTGCTGTGGGATTGATGTATTTCCCTCCACTTCTTTTTGTCTGTTCCCCACCCCCAGGATTTTGGCAGCACAAAGTCCATCACATCCCGGTGCGACTTCCTGCAGAACCTGATAGCAAACGGCTGTGCCGGAGCCATCGAGAACCCCAGCAGCAGCATCAGCGTGGTGAAGAACGTCCCTCTGAGCAGCAAGGGCTCTGGCCAGAGCCACTTGGACGTCACGCAGATCACGCCTCAGAAGGTCACCTTGAATCTTCGTCCTGGTGAGTCCCCAGCAGCTCCGTGGGGTGTGGGGGGGGTGGAGAAAGGGTGGCCAGGACGTGCCAAGAGCACATTGTAGCTCGTAGCCTTGTAGCCCACTAAAGCAGGTGACTGCTGGTCCCTTCCATACCTGTGAACTTTGGTGGGGTATCACAAACAGGTTGGGGGCTGGGGCATGTGTCCTCTGTGAGAGGACACTGCTGTTGGGAAAAGGCAGTAAAAGCCCACCCACAACTGCTACCAGTAATGGTCTTAAGACTTGAATGTGTTTAAAAGGAACCTACTCAGCTTGAAAATGGAATCCCTGTGTGGAAGGAGTTAAAATAACTTTGGTTCCTCCACTAACTGGCCAGGGCATGACTCTAAACTGAGACAGCTCCTTCTATAAATTGGAAACAAACCCACATATCTGTTTTCTGTCGGTATGCAAAAGAGCTATGGGATCAAGGCAGAAGATGGAGATTTGAACTAGTGACTCAGGCCTTGGACTGTAGCCAGGTCCCTCTTTCATTCTTCTGAGCCATCACTTTTCTTCAGTCTCTTCCTTTTAATTAAAAATTAGGAGGGAACGGCTCATCTGAGCCATGTGAGCATGCTTGTTACCAAAAGTTTTTGCATGGTGGGGGGAGACTTTAATGTGGGTTTAGAATTCTTGCAAAAATTTGGCAGCTGACATTTCTGAAGAGGGGTAAAAAAGCTCTTTATTGCAAAGATAAGAAGCAAATATAAAAGCTTGATTCATTATAAGCAACTGGTGTGGGTTTCTAAGGCTTGCAGTTTTGTGACAGCTCTCATGAGCATACAGAAAAGTGAAATATTGATGTTTTGCCCAAGAAAAACAGGGGTTTGAGCTGGTGCACATGCTACCAGTGCTCTCCCAGAGCCTAGCAGTTGTTGCAGGAGTTTTTGTTTTAGCTGTGTAAGTTAGAAGTTTTTATTAGTTAGAATATTTCTCAACTAATTTCCTTAGTTGTCATCGGTCAGACCCTCAAATCTAAAAAAACCTGCTTCAAAGCCTTAAAATCAGACACCTGAGAGCAGTCACTGCTGTACGTACATCTGGGTGCATGTCTTCTGCCACTGAACAGAACAGTTCACACTGTTACCACAACAACAGGGTTGTGTTGAAAAGGGAGCAAAAGGGAGTTGTTGTTACTGCTGTTTCTTGAGGCAATTCCTGACAGAAAGGGCTGGCTCAGCTTCCACCTCTCCCCTGCTGTACATCCACCTCCACGCGCAGTGCCCGCTGCTCAGCGAATTCCGCTTTCCCAATCCCCGGCAGTTTTGCCCATCCGATGTCCACCACTCCAGTTGGTGGCAGGGTGTGGGGATCCATCTCCCTGTGGCTTCCTGGGGTCTGTGCTCTGGGAAACCTTCGGCTGCACAGGGCTGGTGTGCTCCTTCTGCCCACCCTTGCGGGGACCACACTCACTGCCATCCTCAGTTCTTTGTGATGGAGAAGCTCTCCAGGTCTGGGCTGAGCTGCAGGAGTCACCCTGAGGACCCCTGCAGCAATTCTCACGCTGAGCCAGTGAATTCCCCTACCCGTGCTCCTCTTGGAGAGCATCAGAGTCATTGCAGGAGGAGGGACAAACCTAGATATTTGTAATAATGTCTCCCATTTTTGCTATCTTTTTGATGTTGGGCAGCACTTCACCTTCGGGCTGATGGCTTCCTAAACCCTTGTATTAGCAGCCCCAGTTTAAATTATCCATTAATCCTTGAGCTTGGCAGAACAGGTTTCACCCTGTGAACCCAAGACAAAAAGGAGACAATGTTGATTTAATTTTGGGCATGAGGGGTGTACTATTTCAAAGATGAATTCATGCGGCGGCCTGTGGCAATGGTGATCTTTTATTCTTAGACTGCTAAGCAGAAGCAGAAGGGAGTGGATTGTCAATTGTTTGCTGTTCCCACCCGAGCAGTTTGAGCTCATCATCCTGTGGCAGAAGTCACATCCCCAAATCTGTGTCCTCAACTAAACTCCAAAGGCCTTAAATTGATGTCCTTACAGGGTAGCTTTTGGATTGAGCATTTAGTTTGTGTAATACTGCTTTTTAATCTTGGGTTCAGCTATAAAGCAGTGTGTCCTAGTTAAATGGAATAGAAATAGTGTAAAAGGACTTAAAAAATGAATAGATGCAAGCTGTGCTGCCCATCAAGCCATAAGCTCCACCAAGCAGGAATAAGCTGGATAAGCATCATTGTCGAGTTTATGTTCTTAAATTGACCAAAATCAGTTTTTCCAGTTTCTGCACTGCCTCTGTGTGATGGTATCCAAGAAAAAGTTCTGAATTCAGCTCTGAGTTTAAAACTTTTCAGTAAAAGGAGAAGATGGTGGCGACAGTACATGAGGAAGGCGGGGGCTGCATTATCGCTAGAAGTGTGAGAGTAATACTGTCCGCAGAGAATAATAAATTCTTTTACACTTACATCTACATACATTAGCGGTATTTTCTCTGACATAATTGGTTTGTGCAGTTAGGAATGAAAGAAGAACCAGCCACAGGATCCTGTTGGTTTTGGTGCTTCTCAGGGACTAATAAATTCGTAATTATTAAGAGAAGCACGTTTGATCACAGCATCCCAAATACCCTTTCTGGCAGGAAGAACAGTGTTTTGGACATGAAAATGTTGCAAAATACAGAGGACACATCCCCTTTTCCAGTGGGAAAAATATGTAGGAATGAAAAACAGGGGCACGGGAATGAATTTTCCCAGATTTAAACATATTTTCGCAGCACTGAATTAAAGTCAAGCTTGCAGTCACAGTTTTTTACCCTTCAATCACTGCTAACAGATTTTGCACTACATGCATTATGTTCTTCTTTGTTCCCCCACAAAATCCATGCCAGCTACAATGTGAGGCCCACCTGGAGCACCTGCTGCGCTCCACATCCCAGCCCTGTGCCAGCAAAGCCCTGCTCCTGCTGGACAGGAAAGCTGGGGAGAATAAGGAGCAATATTTATGGCATGAGCTTCCTGCTTCCCACAGCTGGGCGGTATCTACATGTGCATGTTTGCACAGGGTGCCTCCTGCAGCCTTTTCCAGCTGGGGTTGTAGCAGGCTGCAGGGAAGTGCTCAGAGAGAAGGAGGGTGTTGTTTGAGGAGCCCTAGCTTGGTGCAGCCTACGCCAGGTGCCAGGCAGGGCTCTGCCAGCCAGGCTGTAGAGCCCGTGGTGCTGTGCATTGCCAGCATGGCAGTTTTGGGATGCTGTTGCTGCTGCTGGGCTGGAAGTAAGTGGGAGCAGCTGTGCTGCTGTGCACAAGGAGGAGAACAACAAAGTGGTTAGGGAAATGTTTTCACAATACTAAAAAATGGGAGTTTCATTTCTGGGGAAGAAGAGGGGAAGCCACAAGTGTTTTGCAGAACCTACCACTGCCCTGAGTTCAGCCTTGGCCATGAAGAGGTGGGAGAGGGCAGAAGGGGGAGCTTGGTTTTGAAAGGATCCAATTCCCTGGGGCTGAGACCCCACTGAACGTGAAAAAGGGCCAAGGTGGCAGCTGGGAACATGGGATCTCCACACCAGCCTGGCTTGTGAGGTTGGGGATTGGAGTTTTATTTAGACCCCTCCATTAGCAAAGTGAAAGGCAAACTTTTGCTACTTGCTGTGTGGCTCCACCGAGGTCCATCTGGTGTGAAGTTGGTAAGTTCACTTTGAAGCCACTTCAGCTTTTTTGCGGTGTAGGCGTTGGCTGTAGTGGCCTTCCCTGGCACCCCTTCCAGATTTCTAGTGAAATCAGCGTGGCAAAGGGGAAGATCAGGGACAGGCTTTCCTCTGCTTCTCTTCACATCTGCACAGCCTGTGACTCAGCCCTGTCAGCTCCTTCACTTGTGTTCTTCTCTTCAGGGGACTTTGCCTCTGCCTCTGCCTCAGTGCTTCCCTGGGTGACCCTAACAGCTTTATTTTCCCAGTTCACTTCCCTTTTGCCCTGATTTCTCCAGCCCTTTTTTTCTGGGGGGAGCTCCTTTTAAAAGTTGTTTCTTCTGTGTGTGCTTCACCTTGACTTCCCTGCACAGCTCAGAGGACATCTTGCATTCACCTCGTGCTGGCTTTTTTCTCCTGATCCTCTTCCTTCTCCTGCTCCACCTTCTCTCTTGTGCAGGACTTCTTGGACTGCTCCTGGTTTGCTTTGAGAATGTACCCAAGTAAATGTGGGCAGTGTTTCAGTAGTCCATGAAATATCCATTTAAGGTTCACTCTGCTTTTCTTTCCCATTTTCTAGGAAAACATCCCTGGACTGTACACAGGGCAACAGTGTTTTTCATGTGTCCCTCCCTTAGCTGTTCTCTCAGATGAGATGGAGAGACCCTTTCCCACACCTCCAAAGAGCTAAAACAGAGACAGGCACTCCATGTCTTTTTTCTTGCCAGCCATTACGCTACATAGCTTAAGAGGACCCAAAGTCAAGACCTGTTTTCCTGTTAGTCTCCTAAGGGATCTATTTGGAAAAGCTTACTCCCCTCACCCTCTTCTTTTGAAAAGTGATCTGTCTGCTCTGCAGGGGGAAGAAAAAAAAGTGTGCGGCCTGGATTTTTATGTGTGCTGGGAGTTTCCTTTTCATTGTGCTCAACCCTTGTGTGTGTGCAGGTGACCAGACCTCGTTCCGAGTTCAGGTGCGGCAAGTGGAGGACTATCCCGTGGACCTCTACTACCTGATGGACCTCTCCCTGTCCATGAACGACGACCTGGATAATATCCGCAATCTGGGGACCAAGCTGGCTGAAGAGATGCGAAAGCTCACGAGCAATTTCCGTCTGGGGTTTGGCTCTTTTGTGGACAAAAACATTTCTCCTTTCTCCTACACAGCACCAAGATACCAAAACAATCCCTGCATTGGGTAAGTGGTGGGTGCACCCTGAAAGGAGAGGCCCTCTGTTATCACAGAGCCTGGCTTCATTCTTCACGTGCCTTTTTGCTTTAAATAATGAACGACGCTTCAGCCCTGGCTTTTGGGAATGATGATTAGCCATGGCTGTCGCTGTGATACTTGAGCAATTCAGAATAGGACAGCTTCTAAGTTTGCTGTGGCTGTTGGGAGATATGTACATCTAGACATGGGAAACTGTTGTACCAGGGAGCCTGAAGCTATTTTTAAGTACCTGAAAATGATGCAGACATAGCAGACTTTTTTACAGGCTTTAAGGAAAAGGAGCCAGAGCCAGAAATTCCTGATTTCTGATCCTAGCTCTGAGTCATAGTTTGGCATTGAGTAAATCAATTAAGCTTTTTGTCTGCATTTTACAGATAAGGAGACCAAGGCAATGTAAGTCCTTCTCAACAAAAGTGTTTGGAGGAACTGAGATTTGTGATGGCCTGTAGTGCTGGTTAATGATTTCTTGTAGTGTGTTAAGGTGGCAGGCAGGTTTTTTCATCTTTTTTGCTGTGGAAGGAAAGCAAACTCACAGTTACAAAAGACACAAATGATGTGATTTACTTTGTGGTGATATCAGAGCCTTCGTCCCTTTATTTCCTTTTGTTTGCTCGTGTCTTTGCAAGAATCCTTTTTGTTTGCCTTTTAACCACCAGAGTCGGATTCAAGTCCATTGAATTGAGGATCATGCCAGAGTGAAATTGGGTGTAGGGAAGGGTGTCCAGGCTCAGACAGGTTTGGGTGTTGGAATCAAAGGATGGATACAGCAGCAAGTGCCCTCCTGGGAGAGTGTTACCACTGACACCTTTGTAGTCCCCACCTTCACCTCATCCATCAGTGGGTGCTTCCTAGTCATGTAAGGGCAGTGGGGATAATACTTTTATTTGAGCCATTTGTGGATACTTACATTGTAAGATCACCTCGTGCATGGATGCCAAGCTCTCCATGCTCTGAGTATGAGAGGCAGACAAAGAGAGCTTGCATCAGCTGTGAGTTTCCAGGCCAGCTTTTGGCACTGACCAAGCATTGGCATCTCACTGCACATTGCTTGCTGACCAGACAAAAATTATCTGAATTCTCTTTTCACCAGTTCTGTCCAGAGTGAAAAGTGAAATAGATTTTAACGTGAAAACTCTTGCTTTAATCATGAGGCGAAAGTGACCGCACTGAGCGAGGAAGGTGGCTCTGCCACGATGGCATTGCACACCACACTCTTCATAGTACTTCTCCCAGAAATTTGGCATAGCCTCTGAAGGATCCTCTCAGTCATCTCTGTCATCCTCAGTCTCTGACACCCGCTCGTGGTGCCCTCAGGCTGGGGACAGGCTCCAGCTGGACAAATCTTGGAAACTTTGTTTGGCTGGTGTGTGATTTAATTGGAGTGACATGGCTTTGGCCAAGTGAAACAGAGTGAAATATGCAGGAGGAGATGGATGCAAAAGAAGGAGAGGATGGAACTGGACAACTCAGCAACAAGGCATACCTGAAACTTGTGATGACCTTTTACCAAGAACATCCAGAGCTGTCACCTCAGCTTTTCCCACCATGATCAGGCTATCTTTGTGTTCTTTTGGCTTTACCTAGGTGGCTGCTTTTCTTTCTATGGGTACCTTAAGCCTGCCTGGTCTTGGGAAAACATTTAGGAAGGATTGCCCACGGCAGCTCATCTGGTAGGTGCTCCTTTCCAGCTGCCATGGGTCTCCTCTTCATCCAAACCAGGGGTGCTGGCTCCCCGGTCTCTGATGGAATCTCCTTCCCCAGCCTGCTGTGTGAGGGGGCTCTGGCTGCTGCCATGTGGCTCACTGGTGCAGCGAGGTGGGTTGTCAGGCGTGGCTTTGTTTGCAGCTATTTCTGGTGTCAAAACAAACCGTTAGCATCTAAGAAAAGCTGCAAGTAAACACGAGCTGCAGTGGGTGCTTTTTGCCCCTGGTTCAGGCTCTCCCTTCCTCTGACTGACTTGCACGTCTGGGTAGGGCACAGCCCTGTTTCCCTTGTGTCTCCTCCAGCACCTCTGCTCCTGACTCCGCACCCTGATGGGCTAAGGGCAGCTTGCTGAGACCCTGCAGTGCAGAGGTTTCAGATGTATCAAACTCCTTGCCTTGCCCTGGGTGCGAGCGGGATGCAAGTCTGGACATGGATCACGGATCAAGAGGGACGGTTCTAATTGCCAACCAAGCCCAGGGCAGTGAGACCTGCCCTGTGGTTAGGTGTGTGTATGTGGCTGCATGGATGGAAATCCCTGCTCTGGAGTCCCTTGTGAGGGGTTTGAGTTCTCAGTGATGGTAAATCTTAAACACTCCTTTGTGTAAAAAGCCTCTTGCAACTTACCCATAGTGGGTCATGTGTCAGCAGAGGCTTTTAATTGTCCTCTGGGTTATGTGTTTGAAGATAAGAGTGAATTAGTGCCAGGCCAACTCCTTTTTAAACACATTTCTTCTTAACCCTTCCCATCCCTCTCCCTTGCACACACTTAGTGATTTCCCATGCCACAGGAGCTGCTCTGCTGAGCTCTCCAGGTGAGCACCAAATCTGCCTTCTCATGGTTTTGTATGGAAAAAAAAAGGTTTCCTGGTAGCCTGCCAAAACATTTCTCTGCCTTAGGGTGCCCTTCCTACCGTTCTGCTCCAGTGGCGCCCTGGGAAGCAGAGACGGTGTTTGCTCACTGGCTTGCAGGGAGAGTGGGAGGAAGCATGAGCTGGTGTTGATTATTATTGCATCTCATACTGGGCAGTTGCCAGGTGCCGGGTGATGTGCAGTAGGTGTAGGGTGGCTTGTACTGGCAAGAAAACTGGATGACACAGTGAAAATCCATACTGCAGAAGGGGGGAAAGGTAGCTCTCGGCAGTGATGCTCCTGCCCTTTGACACCAGCCCACTGGTTCTCCAGGCATGGGACACGGCTCCCATGGTCCTCCTGGGCTGCTGGGAAGGGTGGATCTGCCAAAATGCCGCCTCTCTATCAGTGGATCACATCCTTGACTGCAGATTGCCAGTGAAAACCACTTTATGAGTGCTGAAACTGCAATGCTGCATGGCTCAGGGTGAGCTGATGCTCGGTGTGTCCACTCACACCGTACGTGGAGAGAGATGTTCAGTCCTGGTGGGATCTCTGGAAACTTCAGCTTCTCAAAGCCCCTGACAGAAAACAAAAAAATACAGGCTCTACTGAAGGATTTTGTAGATAAATAGCCAGAAACTGAAATGTCCAAAATACAAAGCACTGTGAAAGTATTCCAACCCTCTGAACAGAATTTTGGAGACCAACCTGGTAGAGCTGTGAGCTTCTGCAGCCTTTGGCTGCGGGTCTAGTTCCTCCCAACTGACCACTCCTCTGTTCTTCCCACAGTTATAAGCTGTTCCCCAGCTGTGTTCCATCCTTTGGCTTCCGCCACCTCCTGTCCCTGACGGATAAAGTTGACCGTTTCAACGAAGAAGTCCGGAAACAGAAGGTTTCCCGCAACCGAGATGCTCCAGAGGGCGGCTTCGATGCCATTTTGCAGGCTGCTGTGTGCAAGGTGAGTTGCTCTGATTTCTGGGCGTTTAAAGCAAAGCAAAACAGGAGGAGAAGGGGGTTCCTTCTTCTCTGTTCTTGAACCAAGGCAAAGCTTCAGTTTGCCATTTCTTGGCAGTAACTAGCAAATTTTTCTTGGAAAAACTGAAAAATGCTTTGAAAAGTAGAGGCTTTTGTTTTCATGTGCTTTTGTAGATAAACAGGCAAAGGAAAAATGGTTAATCCTTTTTCTAGTTTGAAGGGATAAAACTGGAGTTTTCACAAATGCAAATTTAGGGTGAGATTTCATTACACAGTTCAACTTTTGGTGCTGAGCACCTGGGACAGAATCCTTTAAGAGTCACATCCACTTATGTGCAGCAGCACTGCACATCAGCTCGGTGTGTTTCTCAAGGCTGTGTCAAACACATCTTGCAGCAGTTGACCCATGCTGAGGGTTGGAGCTGGTTCCTACTGCTCATACTTTCCCTCTGTGTGTGGGGGATGATCTCACCTCTGGGTGCTGATAGCCTGCTCTCCCTCTTTGTCAGTAGAACTGGAGCAGAGTTCATTAGCTTGGTGCCACGTTAGCCATGTCCGTAGGGTTCTGGAGATGTTTGCTTGAAGATCTTTCTGGAACAAGTAGTTGGTTTTCTCCCTATCCCTTTGTCATGAATGAAAGTGTTTGCTCCACGAGTCTGAGCTTCCCTGCTCACCAGGAATGGCTCTGTTTGCTATTTCCCCTATTGCTGTAATTTGTCTTGTGTTTGCTTCAGCCTTGCTGAAAATCGTTTTGGTTGGGCATATTTTCTTCTGGGTCTGAATTATGGAAGCTGGGAGATAGGCATGGTCTGTGGGAGTGATGGGACGCAGGCATGTGGGAAACCAGATCTTTCCTTGCCTGGGTTGGCCTCTCTGCACTTCTTGGCAGGACTGAACCTGCCCCATTGGATCTGATGCCACCCAACAGTCATCTTCCCACGGATATTGTTGTTGGCACAACTACAGTGCTGCTCCCAGTAACTGTCTGGGTATAAACTGCTTCTCAGTTTTGGAGAGGTGGCTCCCATAGTTAGAGCAGGGATGGCTCAGGATGGTGACTCAGTTGTGCCATTCACCGTGTGGGTTTTTGCAGTCCCTTCCACCATGTTATTACAAAAACAGGACAATATTTCCCTGTGGTGAAGCAGTACTTCAGTGTGTATCACAGGGGCTCATTTTTGAACTGTTGGTGGAAGGCAGGAGACCTGCAAGATATTTCCTGTATATTTGTGCCAGTCTCAGACTGTTGGTAAGGACCAAAATCTTTAACTGTCCATCTTGAATGCACAGCCTGGTCCCTTCTAAATTTAGAAGATTAATTTAGGTACCAACTAAATTCAGGAATGAGCACCCTCTAGGAAGGGTGAGCAAAGGTGAGCATGTGCATATGCATGACTGTTGGCATGATGTGGCAGGTCATGACAGCGAATTTCTGCAGCCGCAGCAGTTATTAATTACTGGAGCTTGGGTGTGGGAAAGGAAGTCCATGGGACTGGTGTGCAAGGCAGGAGAACTGGCTGTGCCGTGACTCGTGCTGCTTTGGCAGTCCCAGAGCAGCTGCCTCTGATCACAGGCATGAGCAGCAAAGACTCTGTCTGTCCAGAGTTAAAAAAGCCAAAATTTCAGGGCAGCTGATTGACGGTAGGATGTTTGGTCCCATAGTCAAAATGAGAACTTACTGCCTAATTTCCCTTGCGGTCGCCAAGCGACGGCCCAGACTGGTTGGCGGCCGTGGGTTGTGGTGAGGCTCAACACCACTGAGATGGGTGAGGGTTGCAGACGTCTGGGGTGGCAGTGAAGTGCAGCTTGCTGGTGAGGATGTTCTTTGCATGGAGTTTTGCATCCTGCAGTGATTAATGGAGTATCATGGGGACGAAACCCCCAGAAACAGACAGTAGTTTCTGCTAACTCAGGAACTATTCCCCTCCATGCAAGGAGAGCAGCAAAGGGGTACCTCGATGACTTCTGAGGTGGGTTTCCTCTTCCCTGATGTGGTACCCTGTTGCATCTCACTGGCATGCTTCAGCTTTTTCCAGGGTAGTTATCACCTTAGGAAGTCCCCCTGCCTTGGGGACATGCAGCAAGTTGCTCAGGAAGTACTTTGTGCTGAGCATCAAGAGGGTTGTCCCTGGGAGAGCTGGCCATGGCATAGCAGAGCCTCGCTGTCTCCAAGCCACGGTATCTAAACAAGGTCTTCTCCTCCCCTTCTGAGGTGTCAGAAACAATACCTGCTGCGTTGACTAGGTGTTTTTACACTGTAATGCATAGCAAGCATTTCTGCTGCATGAGCTGCCCAAGGGCTCTGTAGCACTTGAGTCATTTTTTTGGCCTGGTTTTCAGCCCAAAGAGTGGAGAAAGTTTGTACAGCTAATACAGACTAAGGAGCAGGCCCAGATTTTGGCTCCTTTCTGAAAGATGAAGATATGGTAAATGTTATTCCGGAGGCAATGAAAGAGCCAGAGACAATAAGCCTTTATTCTGATACTAAAATAGTAAGCCAGGAATATTAATCAGCCTTCCATAATTACATTTTCCATTTGCAGTATTTTGGTTTTTTGCCATTCTCTAAGTGCAAGCCTCATATGGCTCGGTGGCATGTGTAAGTTTCAGATTTTACATGCTAAGATACAGCGAGGAGAGAATGCTAGATTGGAAAATAAAGCATCTTTTGGAATGGTTTTGATTGGTGCTTGCTAGAGACTGGTATGTGGAGATAGCCAAGGCATCTGGGAGACACTGAGGTGCCTTTCAGAGCAGTACCAAGTGAGGGAGGTTTTGGCTTTTGATCCGTAAGGCATACTTGCCTTGCACCTGTATCTGTTTCTTGCTTCCAAAAATGTCTGCACCTGAGAAACTGGTGAAGTTTTAGACAAATTGATGAATCCAGGGGGGATTCAACACTCCTGGCAACTGAGTGTTGGCAATTGAATGGATTTTATTCAGTGCCCAAAGTATAAATGTAGATATTTATTCAGGCATGGAAACACAGGCTTTGCAGCCTTCTCAGTAGTATTTGGAGAGCTGTGCTGAGGCAGCTGTGGCAGTTTTGCCAGTCACTGTGGGCTGTATGGAGTGAGAAGCTGGTTTTTTGGGGTACAGAAGGAAACTGCAGCTGATTGTAGGAGTAGGGGCAGGATCTGTAGCCTCCCCAGCCCTGTGGAAACATGTTACTCTGCTTTGGGTTCAGTCCCACCCCTGCTTTAAAAATTCTTCTTATCCCATAAGGATCAAAAACCAGATGAGGGGGTAAGCATCAGTGCAGGCTTTTTGTTCAACAATCCCAGTCCAATAAAAATAAATGAAATTCTCCTTGGTTATTTGCTTTAAGCGGAGCAGAGTGCTGCTCTGGGTTTCTCAGTGGAAACTGCATGCTGAGGAGCTGTATTTTCCAGTGCCTGGAAGCCGCTGGCAGAGGCAGTGTGAGATGCTCCTTGGCATGCCAGCCTCCTTGGGGGGCTTTTTTCATAGGTCTACAGCTTTTTTTGGTGTGGGATCAGCACTGGCTCAGCCAGCCCATCCAAGGCACCCTGGTTTGATGCTCTGGGGAGTCACATGGTTTCTGTGCCTGGATATTGGCACTGAAACTGTGGGTGCTCATTGCTTTGTGGGAGTGAGTTCCTGATCTGAGCAGCCACAGCAGTTTTGATGTTGTTGATGTGGGAAATTGTGTCGGAGGCATGGAGAGTTTGTCTGCAAAGGAACGCTTAACGTGTGATTTAAAGGTGGGCTTAGCAGGCAGGTGACCAGCACCAGCACTCCTGAAGTGACTTTGTAACTGCTGCTTGAATGCAGCTCCTTTTCTTTGTGTGCAGCACATTTCTAAGGAAATGAAACTCAGATTAATCCTTCTAATCTCTTTGGGAGTTTCTTGGCCTTAATAATTTAAAAAGAAAGCAGCTTTGGATACTCAAAGAAAAGGGAACTGGATGGGCTTCTGTCCGGTGGCTGAGTAGACTGAAAACTGCCTCTTGCTTTATTAGAGCTGTAATCACTTTTGGGTTGAGTTCTTAAGAAGTTACATTCTGGCATGAAGTTTCAGCCTTTTGTCCAGTGGGGTAACTTCAGTGGAATGAATCCTGCTTCCCAGAGCAAAAAAGTCCTCATTGCTTCCTGAGCTGGACTGTAACATGCCGGTGCATGGTGAAGGATGTGTGTTGCCAAAGATTTCTTCCAATGGCCTTATATGCATCGTGGGGGTCTTTAAAATGTCATTAAAGAAAAGAAACCTTCTGAAATAGGGAGGAAAAAGGAATCTACTCTAGAATAATGTCCCTGAGGCAAGAGTTATATTTATCGGAAAGATCAGCAGGCTTTGGGCTATGACTCACATTTGGAGGTGAAAATTGCGCTGGCAGACGTGATTCTGCACCCTTCTGCCTGCTCTGCCCTCCTGCCCTGCCCACGCCAGTGCTTTCCATAGGAAGGGCCAGTACCTTCCTGTAAACAGGGCAGAGTTTGGGCTTTGCTAAATAAGCTGAGCAGTAGTTCTGGAGGAGTTGGGTATCTCCATCTGCACCATGTTCCCATCAGTGACCTTCTACTAGCTTTTCCCTTGTGCTTTCCCAAAGGATTTCTGTGGTGGTGCTCTGAGCCAGGGTCTGGAGGGAGGGGGATGCTGGAAGTGTGTGGGCAGGGAAGGCGTGGGGCCGTGTCTTTGCCAGCAGATGGGCAGCATGGCCAGCCCAAGGGGAAGCTCCGGGCTATGGGGTTTTCTGGCTCCAGTCTGTGCCATGGCAGGATCTCCCTACTGTGGTCAGCAGAAAGACCCCAGCCCACCCAGTTTGGCTGTGACCTGACAGCAGGAGCAGCCCCTGAGCAGAGGGGGGTTTGCTGCAGCTCTGTGGTTTGCAAAAATTTCCTTTGGGCGCCTCTGTTTCCTTCCACTTCCACTGCAACAAAGTGCTTCAGTGTGCTGCTACAGGCACTGCTACAGATCTGCTTCTCCGGCTGATGAAAACTTGGAAACCTGGGGAAGGTCCACGGGGGGGAAATGTTTGTAATCTAGATCTTACCCCTCTAACTTGAAAAAGGTCTGTCCCTGCATCTCTCTTCATGCGAAGACAGTGATAATGTCTGGTCCTTGCACAGAGGGACCAAGGTGGGTGCAGAGGACACTTCATGTGCTGTGCTTGACACCTCAGTGCTTTCACAGGGACCACTACAGCATGTCTTGACATCTCCATGTTTTTAAATAGGCAGAAGTTTCTCAGAGCGGTGCTGTGCAGAGTGGTTGTGTGGGATTAGTGCCCAGTGCCAAGGGTCCCTGTTGTACTCTGGCTGTCTGTATCCCTGCCCTCCTGGGTTGTGGTGCAGGGGGCTGGAGCTGTTTGAGGCATGTGTAGAGGTGTACAGGGAAATAGCAGAAGCACCATGACTTCCAGGAGATGTGTGCAGAAGGGGATCAGGGCAAGAGTGCCTGAGCATGGATGCGGGTGCACCAAAGCCAGTGGGCACCCTTGAGTCCCTTGGGCAGGGACCTCTCTTTGTCCATCACAGCTCAGAAACAGTGTTTATGAGTGGGCAGTAATGAAAATGCTGAATGGGTATATTGCAGCTCTTGCTGTCGTTTGGCCTCTCCACAGAGCAGAGGAAACAAGGTCAGATTAAATGTGTGTGGAGGAGGTTGGCAGGTCTCCTTTGGCTGTAAAAGCAGCTGAAATTCTTACTCTTGGATCTGGGTAGAGAAGGTCTGGTGGACAGTCCACATACCTCGTCATGCCTTTTAAAGTAAGTGTGTTGGAAGGAGGTGCTGGGAAATTCTGGATGGGCTCCTGACATTTTGTTTGCTTACCAGGGATAGGTGGACAGGAGCATGGTACTCTCCTAATTAATGCTAATGGGTCTGCTGCTGGCCAGGCACGTGGCTGGGACCATGTGCAGGGTGAGGGGTGAAGCGTGGGCTTGGCTGCTGTCTCACAGGGTTCACTTTCTTCCAGGAGAAGATCGGCTGGCGTAAGGAGGCATCTCACCTGCTGGTCTTCACCACAGACGACGTGCCCCACATAGCCCTGGATGGGAAGCTGGGGGGGCTGGTGCAGCCCCACGATGGCCAGTGCCACCTGAATGAAGCCAACGAGTACAGCGCGTCCAGCCAGCTGGTGAGCAGGGCACAGGGCCCAGCCCTTGGAGACCTCGGAGGCTGGTGGACCTCTCTGGACACCAGCCAACCCCCACTCCAGCAGCTTTCAGCACATGCAGTGCCTGGTTTAACCCAGCTTCTGCAATTTGCAAATAAAATTTGCTGTTCCCTTAGGCATTCCCCCACAGTGAATGCTTCTGTGATGTTCAAAAATGAGTTGGTGACTTAGTGAGTTCCTTCAGGGCTCATTGCAAGGGAGGGAAAAGTAACTTGGTGTTCTGAAGAGCATTACACTTTGCCTGCAAAGCATAGAGGAAACATAAAATATGTCATCACTTTTCTGAAATGTCTAGAGGACTGTCAGCCTCTTCCTGAGGAGCCTGTATCTAGCTTGATGTGGCTATACTAGCAAGTACAGCAGAATGCTCCTCTTAGTCACAGCCTTTCGGCACAACACTAATATGAGTTTTAGTAATAAACAGGCAAACTAGCCCCCTTTTTAAAAATTTAACTCAGGGGAGGAAACTTCTGGGATGAATGAGCACTTGCCTGCCACCTCATTATCACATCCTTCTGCAGAATGGTGCTTTATTCAGCAGATCACATACTGTAATTATGATTTTTGTTCCTGAATGTCACCCTGTAAGGGGAGGGGAATCTGAGTGATTATGTTAAGGCCAGAAGCTGGGCTCTGCAGTCGAACTCCCTGTGCAATCCTAGCAAGTGTACATAAGATGTATACATAAGAGAGCACAGTCCCGCAACTGGCTCCCTTATGTGGAGTTAATGCAGGGGAGCTGGCATGGGGATGCTGCCTTGGTGTTTCCATGTTTGAATCTCAGAGGCTCTCAATCAGCCCTCAAGTCTGCAAGTAAATGAGGTGGTTTTTTCCAAGGGCAGCACTTCAGAAGCAGGCGGGAGTTTTAAACTCAAGCTGGTCTCTTGAAACTGAGCCCTGCTTCGTTATTTTGTTGCTAGAGCAATGTCTCCCTGCCGTCCTCTCTGCCTGGGAAATCTGCAGAATTAAAGAGCTTATTGTAATCTCTTTATGGTCCCAGTATGCAGAAAGAACAGGCAATGGATGTTTCTGCTTTGGGAGAAAAAAAGTGATACATTTCCAGTTTCTGCAGTTCTAGATCTCCCTGCCTCGGACCCCTCGAGGTAGCAGCCATTTAGCACATGTGCATCTGCTGATGGCAAGGTAGAAAGGGGGGAGAAATAAACCCAGTGTTCCGGGTGTTGCTGTGGCTAATGGTGTTGTCAGTCATGTATTCTAGTGAAGAGTGCAGCAGAAATATTTAACAGATTTCTACTGTTTCAGTTGGGATTGTGCTGGTACATCAGGGACTTCATCACACAACAAAACACGCCATGCGTCTGGAATGAATTTTGCTATTGGGAAGAGAAGAGCAGTGAAATTAGTCTTCATTTCCGTGTTGCCCACCAGTCTTTCTGCCCTTTTTTTCCCTCTAGGATTATCCTTCCCTGGCACTTCTTGGGGAGAAACTTGCTGAAAACAACATCCACCTGATTTTCGCTGTTACAAAAAGTCATTACATCCTGTACAAGGTAAGTGCTGCTGAGTTGCCTGGGCTGGGGGGAGATTGAAATGCCTCTTGAGGCCCTGGGGAATGGAGGCAGCTGCAAACATGAGTGTGTGCAGTGGTAGACACGGGTGTGCAGTGATAAGGGTGCATGCATGTGGCCACAGGCTGCCCGGTGCAGGCAGGCAAGGCTCAGCCCTGCTAGTACTTCCAGCAGAAAGCACTAAAGCTTCTTAGAGCAAACATATATATGTGTTAGTGAGCATGTAAAGACCTAAAATAGACTCCATGTTAATCTGGATGTTCGGACGGCTGCCAGTGTGCAAGCGTGCCAGAGAGCAGAAACCTGCTCGGCCCATTCTGCAGTGACTTAATCCCATTACCTAATCATGCACAGTTTCTGCCCAGCTGTGTTTTTCCATCACCAAGTCCAGGGTCCTGATGTGCCACACACAATTTGAACTCTCTGCCATTCCCTCTCTCCCCTCCAAAAGGAAAGCTGACCCAAGGCACAATGACCAACCTGTGCCTAGAGCTGCCCTGCGGGGTTTCACTGCTCTGTGGATGCAGGGGTGGTGTTTCAGGCAGGGTTGCTTTTGGAAACCTCTGCTGAGGCCCTTGACGCTCAAGCAGGAACAAGCAGCCGTGTTGCTATGGTCTGGATGCTGCTGTTTGCCCATGGGGAGTGGGAGGGCTGAGCTTGTTCTCCACCCCCTCTCCTGGGGATGCTCCAGGTTGTGAGGGAAGTCGGGACAGCCGCCCCTCCCTCCCTGCAGTGCACAGCAGCCTGGTCTTGCCCCCTCCAGCAGCAGAGCCGGGTCTGTTTTTCCCTGTCCTGTGGCCATGGGGTTTGTTTAATATTTGACGTGCCTCATTAGCAATGCTTTACTTCTGAAAGCTCCACATCAATGGGAGCCAAACCATACCATGTACACCACTGGGTGATGGGGCAGTGTGTGTGGCCTGTGTCCCTGGCATGGGGTTGGTCCCTCCTCACCCTCTGCTTTCCCCCCTGCACCTCAACATTTTCATTTGTTTTCTTCTATTTTTTAATTTTTTTTAAGAACTTTACCACTTTGATTCCTGGAACAACAGTGGAGATTTTGCACAAAGATTCCAAGAATATCATTGAGCTGATCGTCAAAGCCTACAACGTAAGTGCATTTGAATACCACAGCTGCTGAAGTGAGGAGTGCGAAGAGCTGGCCAGCTCAGCTCTCCCCAGCGAGCTCCACCCGGCTTGGCCACCTCCCTCCCCAGTCCTCTCCACACTGCTGGAGCTGGGATGTCCACTCTGGGGAGGGAAACAAGGTGTGTGAGGAGGAGAAGAAGCATGGATACCCAAGAGAGCTTGTGGGACAGCAGAAATTTCACCTCATGTCTCTTGTGTGCAGAATTACCCACAAAACACAGCCCCCATCTAAAACAGTTCTCAGAGCACCCTACCTATTTTACCTAGGTAAAATAGTTTATTTCTTTGTTATCTGAGGTTCAGAGGCCTCCCAAGGATGGGACCAGGTCCAGATAAGGTCACATCCTTGTGTTGCTCTCTGAGCAGCCCACACTGGTTTTCAGCACTCTGTGGGCACCGATCACCATGCTCCCAAGGGAGCCCTGCCTATGTGGCATTGCCAGTGCAGCCTTCCCTGCCACAATGAGGACAGCAAGGGACCTGGAGTTGTACTGCTGACCTGATGTCGTCCAGCTCCATGGAGATCAGGGGAGCAGGTCAATTAGAAGCAGCTAAATTGCATGTTCATAGGATAGTTAGTGTCAACATTTGTGTTGACTTCTCCTGGAATTCTTATGGGTCAGGTCTTCATGATCCTGCAAGGATATTGCTGAGTGTTGGGTTTGGAGATCTGACCCCATAACAGGTCAGCCCTCAGGCAGGGTTGTTCGTGCTTGGGACCCGTGGACACAGCTTTCAGTGGCTGCAAATTCTTCTTGATACTATGTTCATTAGAGCAGGGAGTCAATAAGGACTGCTTTGGAGGAGTTTACACATCCAGAGTCCATGTAGGATTGTAGTGTGCTTTGCATGACCTGTAAAGTTCTTCTTCCCTTCCCTCAGCTCCCTGCAGTTAAAGCAGCATTTGGTTATGCCCTTGGGAAGAGGGTTTCCCAAAGCTTCACCCTCTGAGGAAGGCAATGAACAGCTAGTGCTGCTAATGAGGCACAGGAGATACTGCTAATCAAAAGCCCAGTTGTCCCAGTTTGTCTCCTTGAGGAAGGATGTTCTTGTGGCTGAGATGCTTGGCTGGGGATAAAGTAATGAATGTTTACTCCACGTTGACTTTGCGTGTGGCCTCAGTGCCATCAGGTGGAAACCTCCCTTTGCCTTGTTTTTGCAGCTGTAAGATGCATCCATGCCTCCATTTCACCACCCCTCAAGCCTTTGCAGATCAATACAAGCTGATGAAAACCACTGGGAATCCTGTGGCTGCACCACCGCTCCCTCCTTCTCTTTGCCTGTGAGCTTTCCAGCACAGCTGGCTGGAAACCACTTGGGTGCTTAGACCAAGGTGCCCCATGGAATGAGCTCTGTGGGATGACTGACTGCTGAGACCGGGGTTAGTTTCTTGCCTGTTCAGCTGGGTGGTGGGTGTGGGCTGGGACCCCTGGGAGTGCTGCTGGGAGCTGGCAGCTGCCGCCTGTGCCACAGTCAGCCTGGGGCCACCGGAAACCTGGCACCCGCCCAGCCCGTCTCCTCTTGGTAGCTTTTTTTTTTTCCTGAAATGATGGAGGAAATTCTCACTGAGGGAGACAGCTAAAATTCTGTTTCCCAAGTGGGAGTGAACCTTTTTTTGTTCCCTGTGTAAAGGAAAGCCTGAGCCTGGAGAAATTCTTCATCTGCATCAGGGACTGTCTTCTCCTGCAAGGTGGCAGTGGCTGGTGTTCTGGGCATGGGCTCAGTCTCTTCCCTTCAGTGTTTTCTTCATCTCTGGTCCTCTCTCCTCTGCTTCCCTCCAGCAATGCATACATCAGACTTGCTCAAGATCCCTTTTCCCCATCTCTTCATCTTCCATCTCCCTTTTCCTGTCCCCTCTCCCTCATCCCACCAGGTGTGAAGCAAAAGAGAACAGGGATTGCTTTCTCCCTGCCCTTCCCCCAGATCTCAACATACCTAGGAGATGGAAAAGCTCATGGGAAGCTGTGCCCAGATACTGGGCTAGGTTTGGACTGAAGAAAGCAAATGGGATGCTAGTTTAAGAAGCATGTTCCTAAACCAAATCCAGGCAGATCTTGGGAGTGTTTCTTGTTGCCAGCACCAGCTGCCCTCCGTGGTGGCTGTGGTGTGGTCAGAAGACACTGGTGTGTAACAGTGCAAAGGGGCTGACAATAACGGCACTGATTTTAGGGTAACAGCATGACTATATAGGGCTAATAAGAGGACTTGGCGTCTGTGCAGGAATGTAGGATGAGCCCGTGCAAGGTCATACTGAGGCCTGGCCTGGTGTCCTGTTTTCTGCCATGCCCCAGATGAGATGCTGTGGGAAAAGATAGGAGAGCTTATCAGTGTGCCAACTAATTTCTGCAGGATGATTTAGGGCAGAGCAGTATCCATAGATTTATTGGCACACACAGCATTCAGCCCACAGGCTATTGATGCTCTGTATGGTCCCAGTTGCTACCCTGTGAACCCTTCTCTGTTACAGTAGAGAGATGGGAAAGTGTTCCTTTCTTTCCTCAAGGACTGTTTAGATTCACCCGGCCAAAACTCATTTATTTCCTGTCCGTTTCTAAAAGTGTTGGCTCTTTGCTGGCGTGTGAACCCTGCTTTTGTCGTCACATGTACCGGCAAGAGGTCTGAATTGGCACTTTTCCTTAACCTGGCCTCTCTGGTAAGGGTTGGGGACAAGGAGAAGAGGGATGGAGCTGGCTTTAGATAATAAGCATATTTGTACAAAAAGCTCCATTTAGAAAAACTGTCGTTTTTGGACACCACTGGTATAAAAATCAGTTCCAGCTATTGGAAGAATTAAACAAAACAATGTCATTCTGAATTAATATTTAAAAACTTCATTTTGTTGTGACTTAAAAAGTCTGTGTATGCAGCAGGGCCGAGAGATGAGAAGCAGAAGAAAGGGGGTAGAAGCACATCAAAACCTCACAGATGGAAAATGGTCTTCACTTTGAAAAGTTTTTTCAAAGAAAGAGATTTTGCATTTATTTTTTCCCATGGTGCTGTTTCCAGCTGACACTTATGAAAGGGTGCTTTTTGTTCAGCTTTTTCTTCTAAGAGGCAGACTACATTTTTCTGACCAGTTGGGTGAAATAAGAAAGCAGGACAGAGTTAGTGCAGTTTCACACCTTCTCTGTGCCGCACAGCAGACATTGTTGGACAGCTGCCAGTGGAGAATCAGGCTGTGCACTTTGCTCAGGTTTAAGGGGAGGAGGAGCTGCAGATGTACACACAAAGCTCGGACCTTCAATTCAGAGATATTCCATCTGTGGTCGAGAATGTTCTCTTCTTTTTCTTGTGCATCCATAGGTTTCCAGTACTGGCTGCTGTGTCCATCACACCTATCCTAGAGGGCATAAACCACCTGCAGGGGTGGTAGGCAGCTCCCTGTGAATCTAGTTGTGATCATCAGCAGTCTTCTGGGCTGGTTAAGTCAAACTCAAATGCCAATGTGTGTGCAGGGGTGATTTTTTTTCATATAGGTGCAGAGATGTCCTACCCCCCCACCCCCCCGCCCCCCTCTGGAAACACCAGGAGAAGAGAGTAAAGCAGAAGAAACCCATCTGTCTTTGAGAGCTTGATGGTTTGCTTTCCCATTGTGTTTCCAGAGTATTCGGTCCAAGGTGGAGCTCACAGTCTGGGACAGCCCTGAGGACATTGGCTTGACCTTCACTGCCACGTGCCAGGATGGGCTGTCCTATCCCGGGCTCAGGAAGTGTGGGGATCTCAAAATTGGAGATACGGTGAGTCTC
>VYZQ01034370.1:45598-74885 GCA_013400655.1 Mystacornis crossleyi | reverse complement strand
TAGCGTCCGCAGGGGCGAAGAACGAAGGAGGGATCACTCTCGTGGGTTTCAGAGGCTTTATTAGCTCCAAAGGGTCCACAGAGGAGTGACACAGATAACAGGGAGACAACCGGTTTTATACGGGGGCAGGGCTAACTCAGGGACCAATGGGCAAGGTACTAAGGGGTGGATTCTTGGGTTACAGACAGGGTGATAACCAATTGGGAAGGGACAGAGGAGGGATTAAGGAACACAAACCAATGGCACATTGGGGAGAGGAGAACTTTCTGGAGGGAAGGGAGTGCCACTGGGGGATTGACAAGGCTTCTCCGCCCAGGGGGCGGGGGGAAGAGGCATGGCTAACTTGAAGGGGGGAACATGACTTAAGGGAACAGTAACTATGGAAACCGGGTTACAGAATACAACTTACTGAACTAAAAGGGATTACACAGAACTTGAAGCCGGAATATAAATTACCTTGAAAAAACCTTCCCAAAAGACACCACAACACATATATATATTAATTCATTTTCTGGAGAGAGCACATTGCAGTAGGTACTTTCACTGTGGGCCTTCAGGCTCCACTACAAAATAAGAATATAAAAATATTCAATAGTTTTGATAATATGTAACTATGTGGTGGACAGGCATGCCAGGTGCCTTGGACCCTAGCTTGATTATAATCTTAAAATTCAAACCCTTGAAATTCATTTGTGCTAGCCTAACTTGCTTACTGTGGAACTATTTGAGTCCATTACTATGTTGACTCTCTGTTACAGAACAATATAATATGAAAAATGCAAATTAAAGTATTCAACTCACCCCCCAAAAGTCCTTGTTTTCAAAGATAATGCAATGTCAATGCTTTTTTTCTGTTTATTTGCTTATTTAGAGCAACCTAAATTATAGTTTTGATTAAGTATGCCATGGTTTGATACGCAGAAAGGAAATTAAAAGGCCAAATAAAAGAAATGCATGTATATTTATAATTTCCACTTAAAAAAATAATTAAAAACTGAAGACATATGTAGATGTTATTTTCTGCAGATATAGCTTCATGTGTATATCTGCCATACCTTTTTGTAACATTAACATATAACTTATCTGATTAAGTACACTAATCTTCTCATAATATTAATATAATATATAACTCATAAAATATGTCTTATTTTAGTTTGTGTTACCATGTGTTATAGAACTAGTTGTCCTCTTATTTTTTTTTTTTTTGCTTATGAATTAATCTCTAGCTCTAGAGAATCTCCTTGGCCTTTTAACCGTGATGACATATACTCCTTTCAAAAAATCCACACAAATCTTCAGCCAGAGCAAATTGATGCATTTCTGTAATTAAATGGTTATTTTAAAAAATGGAAGCAGATGTCATGACTTCATTACCTGAAGTCGATTTTAGTTGCAGGTTGTAGAACAGCATGGTANCTGGGAGCAGTGTTTGAGTTTGGACTGTTTTTACGAAAACAAAAATGAGTGTGATTCACTCATTATCTGATGTTCACTTTTTTTATCACATTATGTAATGTTCCCCATGTTGTGATATTAATTTATTCTCATCATTAAGTTATTTTAACACTTTTTAAGGAAAAAAAAAACAAACAAAGAAAATGAAACAAAAAAAAGCTGAGAGGTTCCATGATGTCACTGAGCCATATAGTTACTGAAATATAAGGATGTTAATTAAAGACAAAAACTTACTTTGTATGACAAGCAAAATTAAAAACCACACAATATAAAAGCCCTTGGAATGTGGAATGATTTCCCACTTCATATAGTTGAAATGGAGTGGGGGGAAAGCACCAAAATCCCCAAATTTTTAAAACCACATTTTATTAAATGATTAAAATCTCAACATAGTTATTCTTCTCAAAATACACCTTTCTCCATCTCTTGTCCAGAATTATTTTGGGTTTACTTTAATTTACACTTTTTATTCAATTTAAGTCATTGCTTGCCTTTTCCCTTAAAACTTCAAAAATTATTGAATCCTGAAAAAAACTTTTCACCATCAGAATGGGTGTAACATCTGATATCCTGACAGGTTTTAGTGACTATACATACTCTGGAATATTTGGAAGTACATAGATACGCATCAGAAGGTAAATGTATATCTGATGTGAAACCATACCAGAAGTTATCTACCACATTCAGAGTCATAACTAATTCCTTCAAATGCTACTTCAGAATGACTTACAGACGTGCTTACAATGACACTGTTTTTTAAGATGGAGCAGGATTATTGACTTCCCTAGCAAAGAGTCTGTCTCCTGGTAACATATTGAATAAGACTTTTCAATTATTAATTATGTAAGATAAGACTTTTTAATTATTCATTATGTCATAGTGATGCAATCATGAACACGTCTTAGTGGATTGAAGAAAAAGAAATAAATTTTTTCATAGTACATCAATCCCTAAAATGAGAAAATGTGTACAAGGTCAGCCTGAACTCTATATTACAGTAGATTGACTGCATCCTAGTGAAGAGGTTTCACTGAAAGAATGAATGTGATGTAAAACAACTAAGCCTCAGAATTTTCTCCAGACGATAATGACATTTCTCAAAGAATATTTATCATTCTCTGCAGCTAACATTATTGTACTGCTTGCATTCTTCTTTAAAAATATGGACTATCTGATATACCTTTTAAAATGTAAATGTCTGACCATGCTAAATGTCAGGGCCTTTGCTATATCCACTGCATCTCAAGGCTATACCTCATGTTTTTCCTCTCCCCTCCTGTTTTAACTTGATATCATGGTTTAGCTTGTCTTAAAGACAGTGAAGAATAACTTGGTATGACTTAGGATCACAGCTAAATTTTGTTGCCTAATGATCAACCTTCACTACCTGTCTTCCTGATCTCATTCAGTGTAAAGTACAAGAAAGCCTCTAAAATTGACCTGTAAATTCTTCTGCCTCTCCTGTGCATCATTTCCCTTTTATCCTGAAGTTTCTTAGGCTACCTTGAGGAAAAATTTTGTGGCCCTAAAATGAAGTTGTTATCATTATTTTAACAAATATATTCAGTTTTGATAAAAAAAGAACTATTTAATGAGAACATATGTAGGTAGAAAGTTCATTTGCAAATATCAGAATTTCCATTCTGTGTTTTAAAGGAAGAAAGTTAACAATATACAAGAATTAAAACTTCCTTTTACAGATTTATAATTGTAAAAATGGATAGTAGGTGTAAACCTTTAAGCAGTTAAGCAGCATTTTCTATGAATAAAGATGAAATTAAAGAACAAGAAAACTGTTTGATCCAATTTTTTATGGCCTATCATTAATCATTGTTAGGAAGAGACTAGTGCATGTTAAATGAGTCTTATATATTAAGTACAATGCTTTGAAGTACTAAATTAGTCTATTAGATCTGGAGAAATTAATTCTTTGTTGAAATAGATCTACAAAAGCTAGAAGACCAGCAAACATTTCCTTTTTTTTTTTGCTACAGTACTGTTTCTATGTAATACTGAAGATTGTCACAGTTGAAAATATTATTATTAGAAGACTTCTACATCTGTATTTACATGAAAAAATTTAAAAGCATCTCTATCAGAGAATATCGAACAATTTGGATGCATGTACAAAAATCTCATTAATTTGAACATGAAAGGAATGACAGCAAGGTAATAGTGTATTATATAAAAACCATGGGCATTTCAAAGGAAGAATGTAAAAGAGTACATTAAAAGTACAATATGTGCATACTAAATCTTCTAAAATCTATTTTATATTCCAGGCAGGAAAAAGATGTAAGAAGATGTTGAGGCACTACAGGACACAAAATACATACAATTTGGTTCAATTTCAGGAAGAGAAGGGAAGCAGAGGAGTTGTTTTCATTTTTTAAAATCTAGAAGAAATGTTCATGATCATGAATATCGGCAAAAATCATGGGGAGTTTGCACCAACCTTATGGTCTTTTTGCATCCCAAAATTACAGTTTCATGGCTACCTTGGTGCACTTGGTGCTGCACTTTCATCACAGCCTTCCTTCACCAGGGCAAACAGTGGGAGTACTCAATAAGGGCAGTCATGTCTGATAGAAATATACANTTAATATAATATATAACTCATAAAATATGTCTTATTTTAGTTTGTGTTACCATGTGTTATAGAACTAGTTGTCCTCTTATTTTTTTTTTTTTTGCTTATGAATTAATCTCTAGCTCTAGAGAATCTCCTTGGCCTTTTAACAGTGATCACATATACTCCTTTCAAAAAATCCACACAAATCTTCAGCCAGAGCAAATTGATGCATTTCTGTAATTAAATGGTTATTTTAAAAAATGGAAGCAGATGTCATGACTTCATTACCTGAAGTCGATTTTAGTTGCAGGTTGTAGAACAGCATGGTACAGCTGATAATAAATACAGCCCATGAACCTCTTTCCATGTGGAAATGTGGCTGTGGATAAATACAAATGTAAAAAAAAATCTGTACTAGTGCTGGAATTGAGCTACAACATACTTTTAACTCTCTGAGGTAATTCACTTGGAAATTTGTAATTACAGACCCCACAGAAATGTATCAGTGACAAAATTGTTTGTACAAAGAGCTTGACATGCATGTGATCCTCCTCCGGCAGGGCTGATCTGCTGGTGTGTTGTACGTGCAAGATACTGCCACCAAGTATGGACTGGCTGCTGATATTTAGATCAGCTGGATATTTATGATGGTTTTCTCATCCCCTGCTGTTTTCTACTCACATTATATAGGACTTTAGGATATTTTAATAAGAATTGGTTCAATCAAGCCACAATGGAAATACTTACTGAAGGCAGTGCTAAACTCTTTTAGTTGATGGAAATTTCCTATCTATTCCTGCAAAATGCTGCAATAGTATTCTCTGGTCTCAAGCAGTGGTAGAAATTAAGTAGAGCCTACAGTCTTTCTTTTCCAACTCGACATGTACACTTATTATGTGTGGAGAGAACATTACACTGACAACTAAGCTTTAGGGTAAATCAGATATATTGTCTTCAACTTCACTGTATCAGCCCTGTAATCTTCAGTTATTTTCCCTTTTAACATCACACTCCAAAGCATACTTGATTAGATGGTCTAGTGGTTGGGGAGAATATGGAAAAGAAATGGAATTATTTCTTGCTAAAGAAAATAACAAACAGTAAATTAGGTCCAGTCTACATGCTGTTAGAGCACTGCTTGAACTACATTACTTGATTTTTTAAATCAAATGCTTTATGATTTTAACTATAATATTTTTATGTGAGGGGATGATTATGGAAAAGCTCCACTCACATATTTTGTTTTATGAACTCAGTACATATTATTTTGCATGCATGAAATAGACTGAGTATGTGGAAAGATACTGGTTTATTTCCTACCAAAAGAAAAAATACATAGTTTTGTGTGCAATTTTCAGTAGAGACTGGCAACCACCTTTTGTCTTCATAGTGTGATATTTTTCTTGATATCTTAATTCACTTAATTTTCTTGTCCATAATAATTGTTCTGCTAATAGAAGTAAAACTATAAACATAAATTTATTTTTGTTAATAGTTCTCAAGTAGTTACACCTAGTCAGAAATGTTGTAAGCTATATTCTCATTTTTATTAAGCTTCAATTATCATTCAATTAAAAGATTTAAGACTGACTGTTGTTAACTTCCTAAAGACTTGTACCTAACACACCAGGTCCAATTTTTCTACCAGTAAATCTCCAGTATTTCAGAATTTATATTAGTTGAAGAAATTTTATCCTGAGGCCATTTGTATGCTTTAGCTACAAAGGTTCAACTAATGAAATTACTTATCACACACATCCAGAAAAAAATATTGAGACAGATGGAGGCATCAATTTCCAAATTATTTCATTTAAAAGAAATGAAATTGCATAAAAAGATTTTCCCTAGGACAAATTGTTGAAAGATATATTTTTGATTATTGAGAAACCCAGGTAAAACCTCTCTATGTGTTAGCTGTCAGGTCTATAATTATTTCAGTACCAGTGTCCAACAGGACAACATGTAAATGTCACAGCTCTTTGATGCTGATAAAATTTTTTTAAAAGTCATCAGTCTCAGCAGCTTGAAGCCAGCCAGGAAACTATAGTTTTCCTTAACATATGGTTCCGCAGTTTATTTTCAGCAATACTATCTTTTTCTAGAAGAAGCAGCAAAAGATAACTGCTGTATTACCATGAAAACCTACCACCAGTATTGTGAAGAAGTGTTCAAAATCTATTTGCATTATTTTAAAGCTGTCTGAAAAATCTCTTTTAAGCATCTGACATATTTTATACTTTTGATAATAAAACTCTTTCCAGATAAGTTACATTGCAATATAATTCAATATTACTGCTAATTATGATTTTTAGTTAGGTACAGAGGAAATCAAAATTTAAAATAAAAACAGATTGAAAATTTTAATTGTCGAGAAATTTTGCAATGTAATGTAAAACACATTAATAGGAAATAGTTTTCCTTGATTCAGTTTCATAGCCTTAGTGCTTCTTTTGGTGATAATATACCACAAAACTTTGAAAGGTCTCAGCTCTCCCTCACAAAGTGGGACTTTGAAATCTCACTACATTTTGTCAAGCAGAAAACCTCTCCTTATCTAAGCTCTAACAAACTGTCTCTATACTTGAAAATTTGCAGAAGTTGAATGGATGAAAAAAAGTGGTTTAGTGCTTCTGCATTCCTGAATTTCTGTTGTCCAGCATAGCTGACTTTTTTATTTCTGCACCGTGAACTTGTAATAAAGCAGACTCTGACCGTAAAGGTCAGAACTCCATAAACAGAGATTACCCAGCCTCAATTGGTCAAACATTCTTCGTAACTTCCCACCACTTGGCTAAAATTGGTTGATACTTCAAAATTGTTTTGAACTTGGAAGGAAACAATCTGGTAGAAGGAATTCAGCAGGAAGGAACACAAGTGCAATTCCTTGCAAGAGACTCACACAACAGTTACTTGGAAGATGCTGATTTTCCTACCTTCGGAAAAGTTACAGAGAGTAATGAATGAAGTTACAAAGGATAAAGCATAACAGACATGGAAATGCAGTTCTCAAAATTCTGTTGTTTTCTCTTATGAATGCCAGATGACTTTCCAGGTCCTTTCTATGGTCAAAGCTCTACCTTGGCTTCAACTTACAGCTGACATTGCTTAGGAGACGCCAGTAGTACATCAAGGTAGTGATCAGAATGCATCCTGGCAAAAGTCCATTAAAATAAAATGAAAATATTTTTCTTCATTGCTGTCATTGTTTTTGAAAACTCAGGAAAATATAGCTCCTTTCTGTCATATTTTATTAGACAGAAGTCCCTCATCAATTCATCTTTAGTGAACAAACATTATGAACTGCAATGAACTATAAACCTCCATATGTAAATAAAAGGAAGAGACAGGGATAATTTTTGTAGTTTTTTAAGTTTGTAGCTTAGTTTTACTTACCAAATCTTCACAAACATCCTTTTTGAAGAGCAGGAGAAGCACATATGAATACTGTCTGCTAGGGAAATAAAAGTTTGTCCTTCCAAAGGGGGAGAGAACTTGAGCTTATGTAACTAAAGCTAAATGTATTTAGTCACACTCCACTGTGAGTGAAATTATACATTTAAAACTGCAAATGAAGTTTTGAGATAAATTCACCTGTGATCTGCAATCTGTATGATATTTAGCGCCGCAAATTTGAACCAAACCTGCAATGTTTTTTTTTAAGTTGTTAATCAGTATCATTAAGTAGACAATTAAGATTAAGCAACTGCATTGTGAATGTTGTGTACTTGGTTAATCTTTTGTTTTAAGGAAAAGGGAGGATAATCCCAAAAAAAATGAGCTTTCTGGACAAGAGCCACCATAAGTTTGCAGAACTGCGCAGTAACTAGGGGAGACGTAATTCCGGCACTGGGAGATGGTGACCACTGACTCATTGACCAGTAACAGATGTAGCTAGCAAATAGAGGTCTGAGTACTAACTAATGAAACTGTTATGTAATCTGCAACAATTGAATGCTGATTTCTTTATCAGGTAAAAATAATATAAAGTTTTGATGATCCAGGGGCCAGCTTTTTGTGGGTTACCACCTAACTCCCTAGTTTGTGCAAACTAGAATGAAAAGAAGAATACCTCACCTCAGTGTGTGAATTGCCCCTTGCCACTGGGTAACAAGCCAACATGCAGGACAGCACATATAAGGAAGCAAATTATGTTTGATCCACAACCTTTTAACTGGGTTGTACAACAAACCTCCTTCAGAATGATTGAAGCTGGCCTGCAGAAGCATCCAAATCTGTGCTTCCTTTATAATGATGATAAATGTTAAATAATTATTCATAATGTAAACTATAACAAACATAGTTCTGAGTCCATTAGGACCAAATTAAAATGTAGATGTTAATCTCTCTCTTCATGCAGTCTATAATGATTTTAGGAAGGTTCCTATGTATAGATGCAGAGTAACTTTCCAAAGGTTGAATAAAACTGTTCGTTATGCACTGTGGTAGTAAACTTCTCATTTGGATATTATCTTTACTGCTGATATTTTTAACCAAGCTCTGTTTCCAGGTTTGAGTGTGGAAGACTAAAGAGGGAGGCAAATCATGAAAGCAAGAAAGTCCATGTGCAAAGAGAAAGTTGATACCAAATATTTTATATCCAACTAAATATAGAGAATAACTGCATTTGAAAGTTAGAAGCTGTTCAGCCACACATTTGTTGCAGTGGGGTGGCTGCAACCTTTCCCTGTGAGACAGCCTTGGCCCGTGGAAGAATCAAGGAGACGATATTTGATAGATGTTTCCAGATTTTATTCCCCCTGGCCACACATGGCCGGAGCCCGGCAGGGACCCCGACAGCGACTTGCCCCCAGAACAGGTCTGGAACAACCCCCCCGGGGTCCCGTGAACACTCCCTTAAGTACAGGATTCCCGCGGGCTACATTCAAATTGACCAATGGAGGACAGGATTTGGGGTACACATGACCCGGGAACAGGGACAGAGAAACCCCGTGCCCCACGCATCCACTCATGCTCATCCCCCCCACGGGGGTCACCTCTTCACACATTAGGTTAGGTACTATATATCCTGACTTGAATGTGTTTTTCACTTTATTTTGTGGACAGATTATTTGGTGGATGAACTGAGCAACAGCAACAATGTTAAGTGTCCTTATGGAATTAATTCTGGCACACTTGATTACTGTAAAGTGTCTTTCATACACATAAATGAAACAAGGATTTTGGTCAGCAGAAGTTCCTTGTTTGCAGGAAAGATGGCAGAAACAATGCCCAGGCTTGGAAGATAAATAAGAATTCCTAAGGTCGAACAGCTGAGCTACTCAAGATTTCGAAGACAACCTATTTTGTCATTTGTCAGTAAGCTAATATATACAGATAGAAACATATCCAAAATCCTTTGAAATCAATGGATATCACTACAGAGCTTCAAATGAGCTCTGTAACAGCTCTTCATATGTAATCATCTGTGACTTCATGTGATTATATATTACTAACAGATAAAAGGAAAAAAGACCACATAGGTTGATTTTTTTCTTCTGTGAATATATTTAAGAGAAATTGCTGTTCCAAAGTAATCATGTTGTAAGAGAATCACATACAAAGAAGCAACTGTTAAAATGTAACCAAATATAGAAAAAGTTCAGCTCTAACTCAGGTACTGTTATCTAGGTAGTAGGATTGAACAGGCGTATTAGTACTTACTCATTAACATTAATTTACTTAATGATATCTCTTGCCTAATAAACTTATTGAAATTTTAATCAAAGTGTACATCAGTCCTTGTGTTTTGCTACTTTCTTTCTTTGTTCTCAGGAGGTTGCATGAGTCTTTCAGACCAGAGAGAGGCAAAGTAGCAAATGAGAGCTGCATAGCACTAGTAGCAGCCATAAATATAAGCATCTTTTTTAGAGTATAAATTAACTGAAACCACAGGGTCATAGATGTGCTTGCATGTGAATGACAGAACTGCTATTGACATATGGAACTGACCAAAAAAGAGAGGTTTCATAAAACCTTTCATGTAACATATACCTCTTTCACAAGATTTTTTTTTCCTAATAAAGAGAAAAGCAGTCCAAAGAATACATGAATTAGAAGTAGCAAATAAGGGCAGACGAATGCAGCAGATGGAATGAATTTGCCTCTATCAGACCACTTTGGTAAGCAAAGAAAGTCAAATATGTTTTCTGATATCTCTTATGAGGCAATTCACCTCAAATACTGGAAAGATACTTAAATTTAAGCAGATATACACGAGGTAATTGTATAGGCTCCCTCAGAGCAGTCAGTGCACCTCTAGGTCTCGCTGCAGAGGCCTTCAGTGTCATTTTATGCAAGGGAAGGCTCCACTGATTCTGCAACATCAGATAAGCATAACATCTAACACCAGTTGTTTTATTTATTTGCCTAAACACATAACATTATTTCAGATGCACTGATTGTCCACGACGTGTAGGTAGAGTTTGCAATATATGACAAAAAAACCCCAAAAACCTACAAAAGTCTTTCAAATAGGGAGAGGCAGCTTAAAAGCTGGAGGGGATCTTAGATGGGACTAGGCAGCTTGTATCCATTATTTAGATACTACAGATTTCTTCATTTCAGACCTCAGTTTCAGCTCCTTGCTCTGTAGCACGCCCAGGAAGGTTAAGTATCAAATGGTAAAAATGCAAGGAGAAGACAGATTTTCAGAGAAGATTTTAACTGTGGAGCAGTAGTGCCTTTGCTGGTAACAGGCCATAGGCTTGGTACTGAGTTTGCAAAGCCTGGGATTAGGAAGCTTTTTAAAAACTTTTCATTGCCTGCCTGCAGCTTTGTTTTGGTCATTTTCTCTGCAAGCTGCTGGAGAGCGGAACCTCAATCCATCCCACTCTTACCAGTTTGATGCCAGTGCCAGAAAGTGATGCCCAGAGCCTGAAGAGGGATTGCAGGTCAGGAGAACACCTGGAGAGAAGAACAAAAGAACTCTAGCCACTCCAGCTAATAAGTTGGCTTCTTGGGAGCACCAACTTAAATGGCTCTATAATAATGTATGTATAATGGGGAATAAGTAAGAGGAGTTGGAGACATGCATTTGCAGGTCTATGGTCTTATTGCCATCACAGGGACATGGTGACTGTTGTGCTGGAATGAAAGGTGTTCCTCCCTGGAAGGATTAAAATTGGGACTGGTGACATGGGCAGTGCAATTGAGTGCACCCTAAGCAAGTTTGCCGACAACACCAAGCTGCGTGGCGCAGTTGACACACTGGAAGGAAAGGATGCCATTCAGAGGGACCTTGTCAGGCTTGGGAGGTGGGCTCATGCAATCCCTAGGAGATTCAACAAGGCTGAGTGCCAGGTCCTGCACATGGGTCAGGACAAACTAAAGCACAAATACAGTCTGGGTGAAGAATGGGTTGAGAGCCGCCTTGAGGAGAAGGACTTCGGTCACATCACATACCTGTGATTCTATCATTCTCTAACAGTAAGGCTTGTATTTGACTGTGTGGCACAGTTTATTTTGTTTTTCTAGCGTTCACTTTTGCCTTGCACCAGTACAGTTTGATACAGATATCTGTAATGAGCATTTTCTCTAGGCAGAAAGACAGATTTATGTCTCTGGTGCAATAACGCAGTGTAAAGCAGTACAGTGCAATGCAATACCAGGGAAACAGCAGGGGTCTTGTGAACTGATGGCATGGAACAAAACAGAGAGCAGTGCATGCACGGCATGATAAGAGGTAGGGCAGAATTTTGGCACTACAGACCCCATGGCAATGCACATCTCACCAATTGTCAGTTAAAAAAAATGTAAACCAGAAGCAAGACAGAATTAGTTTTAGGGGTAAGAAGGAGAGCAATGAAGAAGTACATAATATAAGCAAAAAGCACCATATATAGTAAATTCATATGTAATATGGAGCTGCAGAAAAATGAAGAAAGCAGCCTATGGATTCTGAATGTGATATTTTCCCAAAAGAATTCCAGAGGCTTATAACTTGTCATAGTACCCAATCATCTTAAACTAAAAATAACCCTTAAAACTGAATTTAGCCTGAAACTACCCACCTCAAAAGGAACTGTGGAAGAATAAGATCAAGAAAAAGGGTGGAAACCAAGAAGGGTGCATATTATAACTTTAATTTTATTAGTAGCATTGTATAGGGGTTTTTTCTCCTATACAGAAGTTATTTTTTAATACTTAGATCTAGAAAGATATCTTTTTCTGACTTGGAATGCCAAGATTTCAGTTATATTCACAATAAATTCTTGATTTTATGTAGAAGATACATAAAACTTTTAGTTTAGTAGATGTAGACATGACAAACACTGATAAGAACTTGCCTCCCACAGCATTTTGACAGAAGGTAACTGTTTTTCCTATGCTGTTCGCATGCTAAACCCAGACAAAGCAGTGGTTTAAAGCCACTCGGGGGATTATGCTGTCATATCAGTACTGAAAAGGAAAACATATCTGTTTCTTTGAAGTATGTATTCTTATTTCACTACAAACAAGACTGAGGTTTTTAAGAATGTCAAAGTAACCTCTTTTTGGATGAATCCACTCTTTATGGTAGAAATAAGATCTGAACACCCAGGCAACTCAACGAACACAATTACATAGGACACCCATTGTACACTGGTAACTAACAGGACATGTGCTAAGACTGCTTTGTGATTCTGCTGTCTTCTGTATACACTGCAGCATTTTAGAAGTCTGTGCTGAGGGTCTTCAATCTATTTATGGGAGTGTTTTGTGAAATTATTCCTGAGCATCCTTCTACATCTATATTATATGACTGCCTATGGGGATAGGATTCAAAGAATGTAGAGGTTTCTTTGAGGCTTGTGTAAGCCATTATGCACTGGTAGAATAAAAAAACCATGTTCTCAGTGGTATGGAAACACTACTCCTAAAAAAAGGACTCTTTCTAAATTTCCATCAGATGATCTAACCCACATCTCTCTTTGCACACTGCACTACTTGAAGATCGCAAACCTACAAGTGTGTAAGGAAATCTCACGTTTCTTAAACACTATTTCTTATTCAACCTATACTAAATATCTCTAGGATTTTCAGCCTTTGGAAAAGTAACCATTTGAGGCTGACAATAGTTTTTGCACTCAAAATCTTATGGTGGGAAAAAGAAAACACTCTGTAACAAGGGATCTAAAAGTTTCTTGCTCCAGTTAGTATCTTTGTAGTAGAATAGTCTAAATAATTTAATTAAAATCTAGATAACTCTTCAATAAAATAGTTAAAATTTTACAAAAAGGCTTCCAAGTTTCCATACCTTGGATGTACTGTTAGATCCTCCCTATTCCCAGATTCCTATAGCTGGTAGTTTCAGTCTTCAGTTAGCAGAATGGGAGGGAGGGGGCCAGTTTCCAGGTTTCACCAGCACACTGAGGCTTTCACTGGCAGAAAATCACAATCCCGGTCGGAATTTCTCCTTCCCCATTGTTGATATCATGTTGCGACTACTTTTATGAGTTCTTCTACCACAGGCTACATTCTTTTCACTGATACCAACCAAATTTTAAAGTTTTGCGGTAGCCTTCCTCAGCTTGACTGGACCTAAAGGGCAGTTTGTTAATGTATTGGGTTTGTAATGAGGCAGAGCTCAGGTGGAGTGGGAAGGCTACCAGGATTGCTTCTGTAAAAAGTGGCCAGAAGCTTCCCCTATGGGCAATAGAGCCGATGCCAGCCAGCTCCCAGAAGGACCCACCACTGGCCAAGGCTGAGCTCTCAGTGACAGTGGTAGCACCTCTGGGATAAAGTATTTAAGGAAAAAAATCTGCTGCACAAGAGCAACTGCAGGCAGGAGAAAGGATGATAGTATGTGAGAGGAAAACTCTGCAGATACCAAGGTCAGTGCAGAAGCAGTGACAGGAGGCACTTCAGACACTGGAGCTGAGATTTTTCTGCAGCCCGTGGTGCAGAGCATGGTGAGGCAGCTGTAGTCCTGCAGCCCATGGAGCTCATACTGGAGCAGAGATCCACCTGCATCCCATCGAGGACCCCAAGCCAGAGCAAGTGGATGCCCAAAGGAGTCTATGACCTCATGGGAAGCTCATCCTGGAAAATGTTCCTGACAGGAACTGTGGGCCCATGGAGAGATGAGCCTGCACTGGATCCAGTCTGCTGATAGAACTTGTGACCCCATAGGGGACTCATGCTGAAACAGTGCATAAAGAACTGCAGCCCCTGGAAAGGAGTCACACTAGAACTTGTGACCCCATAGGGGACTCATGCTGAAACAGTGCATAAAGAACTGCAGCCCCTGGAAAGGAGTCACACTGGACAAGTTCATGGAGGACTGTCTCCTGTGGGAGGGATCTTACNGTAGCACCTCTGGGATAAAGTATTTAAGGAAAAAAATCTGCTGCACAAGAGCAACTGCAGGCAGGAGAAAGGATGATAGTATGTGAGAGGAAAACTCTGCAGATACCAAGGTCAGTGCAGAAGCAGTGACAGGAGGCACTTCAGACACTGGAGCTGAGATTTTTCTGCAGCCCGTGGTGCAGAGCATGGTGAGGCAGCTGTAGTCCTGCAGCCCAGGGAGCTCATACTGGAGCAGAGATCCACCTGCATCCCATCGAGGACCCCAAGCCAGAGCAAGTGGATGCCCAAAGGAGTCTATGACCTCATGGGAAGCTCATTCTGGAAAATGTTCCTGACAGGAACTGTGTGCCCATGGAGAGATGAGCCTGCACTGGATCCAGTCTGCTGATAGAACTTGTGACCCCATAGGGGACTCATGCTGAAACAGTGCATAAAGAACTGCAGCCCCTGGAAAGGAGTCACACTGGACAAGTTCATGGAGGACTGTCTCCTGTGGGAGGGATCTTACACTGGAGCAGGGCAAAAGTGAGAGGAGTCCTTCCTCTGAGGAGGAAGGAGTAGTAGACAAAATGTTTGATGAACTGACTGTAACCAGCTTTCCCCGTTCCTCTGCACCACTGGAAGGAAAGAGATTCGCAGTGTAGTTAAAGCCCAGGAAGAAGTGTGTACAGAGCTGGTCAGTGTTGTTTGCTGTTAAGAGTTATCACTGCTTTCCTTAAATCCTAAATCTTAATTTTACCAAAATATTTTGAAATAAGATAAGGCAAAAGAGGAATCTAAATAGACTCATGCTCGTTTTAGAGGCCAGTCTTGTGACTAGTCTTGATGCATGCACCTACAAAACTATAATAAGGGTGATATAAGATTTAGTGCTTATAAATTCATCATTCTTGACAACAGTTACAAGCTTGATCATTTTATTCACTTGTTACTAGAGGATGAAATAGCACCATGATTGCACACAGTGAATCCTCTGCATAAGAGTGATGGGTGTAAATCAGGAGGATTTGACCATGGTGTGATTGATGCAATGTTTTTAGCCAACTGCTCTTAATTCTTAATGTGCCTAAATGTATTTACATAGAAATGTAAATACATTTACATCAACACAGTGCTAACAAGGGACAAGATATTTGTGTCTTTAACAAGTCATCTCCATCAAGGGACATGAAGGCATGCCAGCTTCCATCACTAGAAATTTTTGGACCCATAATTACTTAGTGTGTATTGCACATCAGAAGACAAATAGTATCTTTGAGGGTCTATTAAAATATTCCCCCAAAGACTAAATGGTTACTAGTATTGAGCTAACTTTGTTGTTGTTCTGGTGCATGACAAATGAGACAAATCTTGAGCAACTATCTGATTAGTAGAAGATAAAATTAACCTATTACAACCACAATTAGTATTACAGCAGTAGACCTCTTTTCTTTGTAGCTTCAGTGTCCTGCTGACCTTTAATTTAATCAAATTAAATAAAATCTGAAAAAAAAATCTGAAATCTGTCGTTGGGGGTTTTCAGTTACCATAGTCCATAAATAGGATTGCCTAGGTGAAATGGCTACTTTTTCAAACAACAGTGGATAATAACAGAACATCACAACATATTGTTAAAGCTAATTATTTGAGCCAAGTTCCAAAAAGAGAAAGCTAAAAATGTGCATGAATAGTCACTAAGCTAATTTTATAAAAATGGTATGAACATTTCTCTTGGTATGTCCACTATATATCAAAAACTAGAGAGGATGGGAATAAATGAGTAACCAAATTCTAAGTTACTTTATAAAAAGCCATCATCAAGGGACAAATGTTTTAGATATAGAACACAAATGATAGACTTAACATTATTGTGCCATACATCACTATGTGATAAGGCTAGATACTGGTAGTATTTCCTGATGCAATTCACTCTAATTTTTTCACTAAACTTGTGACAACTTAGGACAGCAGTGAAGAGTGAATATACCTATTGTGTTACCTACATTCTAGAAAAGCAGTGTGTCTTACAATGCCACTGTCATTGTTTGATAATTCATTCTCTCCCTATATCTTATCAAACAAGTTATGATATGCTTGGCTGTTAGCTTGGACACATGGCCAAGATCTAACAAACACGACCAGGCTGAAGTAGATACAGTAGATAAACTATAATTAATATATCACTACAATACATTTACAAACTACCAAAAATCATTCATGGTTCACTACAATTTCTACCTGGTGAATGCATCTGTCAGTGGGATGTTGTCTTTCTCTTGTAGGAGGTTTATGTGTATCTCCTTGTATTCAAGATGGCAGATGTATTGTTGTCTTGCAGTAGCTTTGGAGAGGCTGGCTTCCTCTGAAACTAGTTTCAATTCCCAAACTTGTCTATGCCTTAAGTCCGTTTAATTAGGACCTAGGAAATCTCAGTGTGGTGCTTCCAAACCATCCAAGTATTGATATATGTTGCTGGGGCCCGCAGGAGTAGGGAGGGCGAAGAGAGATATCCAGCAGGAAGGAATGGTGCAGCAACAGTGATATATTAAATTATTTAACAACTCTTTTATAGACTTTTTACTTCATAGCCTAATTGGTCAAGAGATCAGCCACCCCGCTTGGGGTGATTGGCTGAAACCTTAAAACATCCATTGTGAGAATATTTTTCTACTATACCATAAACAATTAGCAGGTGTTCTCAGTTTGCAGTAACATTACTGATAGCTTCTGTGAGAGGGAAAAGTTTCACACAGGACAAGAGAGAAGCAAGAAAAGTTCTTGCTAGCAGCATTTCTGTATCCACAGATATATTTTAACATCGCTGTTAAAATCAAAACCAAACCAAACAAAAAAAAATCTCAAAAACCCCAAAAGCAAAATGATCAAAACCAAAACAAAAATGCAAACCCAAACCAAACAATTTCCAGAGTTTTTCCTTCTTTCATGCTTGGCTATCTCCTCACATGCTCTCATGAGGTGATGTTTGGCAAGTCTCAATCAGCTACTTCCTTTATTGGTAGCTATTTCCTAATTCTTGAGTCTGTAGTAGAGCGAAGTATCTTTCACTCCATGTGCTGACTTTGTTTTGTTTCTATCCCTACTCCATGTGTTCCTCAAGCAATCCCTACCAAATGTCCATTCTCTTTTGGTGGCATGTGAAACAATGTTCCGATAAAATTAGAAAGTAAGTCTTCTCCACTTCTACAGCCCTATTGTCTCCCTTTCCTCCCTCTTCTAGGCAATGAAAAGAATGGAAAAACACATTTACCAGAAAAGAGAGCTGAAATGACCACAGCTCCTTCACTTCTCACTGACAAAGCCCAACAGCATCCATGTCCTCAGTACTGCAACACAGAGACCCTTTGTACTTCCTTCCCTTCTATCTCTTTCTTCATGCAGCTGTTGCAACCCTTAGGTTTATAAACGTGTTCTCACCAGTACTTAATTGTTATGTTAACTGTATCTCTCCTGCTTTGATAAAAGGGTCTGAGTTCATGTTTGACTTCCCCAAAAAAGTAGTTCAAGAGAGATGACTACTCCTTTGACCTTGGCCTGTTTTCAAACAAGTCAAAACTGTCCTTTAGCAGGAGTGAACACAGAGATGTAAATTCTCCTGAATGATCTGTATTCCATCATGATATCCCCAGGCTTGATTGCCATTGCTTACCCACTATGACTTCTAAGGGAGTCCATCTAAACTGAGAGAGGCGAATGTTGTGCTGAATTGTGCCCCTGATTTGATGCAAGATTTTATGCCCTAGCTTAAGTAAAAGTCTTCAAAGAAAGGACATTTGTACTCACAGCTTTCCAAAGAGATGGCCTTAAATTTGAATATCCAGTGCATCTCTATTCTAGCATTTACAGATGAGACACTTTGCTTTTAAATTTTACGAGCAAGGAAGCTGTTGATGTATCTATGCTCTTAGTTATATTTTGACACTGGCTGTGTTTTTCCTGGTGCCCTAAGCAGTTTTCCCTGCCAGTACTGACACCAGCTCAGAAACTGGGAAAGAGCTGTATGGGTGACAGTGTTTACAGGACAGGGTAGGAAGGCAGAGAAGTATATGTGAGACATTGTGGCCTAAAAACTGTGAGTGGTATGAATGGGTAAGGCAGGTTAAGAAAAAGTCCTGGTTTCAGCAAGGACAGAGTCGAATTTTTCGCCATAGCCATGAGGAAGTGAAACCTAGATCTGTGTGGGTGCGTCTAGGCTGTTATTCTATCCCACCTCACATCATCACTGGGGGAATGCATATAAGAGACTCTGGGTTCTGGGAAGAAGGTGGGCATGGTTTCCCGTCAGGGGAAAGAGTGGTGTGCAGAGGGTCTACCTGCAGTTGTTTTTTATTTTGCTCACCTGGGCTTGGTGAACATTTTTGCATGGAAATCACCCTCTCTTTGTACACTTTTCTTATTAGTAGTGTTGCTGTTAGTGTTTGCTTTCTTATCTCATTGCTGTTTCCATTAAATTGTTCTTGTCTCGACCCGTAATCTCTGCCTTTTGCTTTCCACCAGAGGTAAGGGGGAGGGGAGCAGCTCATGGTTTTCAATTTAGTGGGAACCCTAAATTGGGGAGTGCTGTTCCTAAACCATGACAGACAATAAATTACTCTCTGAGTTCATTCTGTTTTTAGGAGCTGAACAGAGGAGGAGAATATTCCTAGCCAGTACTGTCTTCTTAGCTCTCACACTTCCCCTAATCTAAAAGTCAATTTGATTTCTTCAGAATTGAACTAGACTGTGAACATGCATATTAACATTGTGGTTGATAATGCAGGGCAATTGTGGAACAAGAATATAATCAATTAAAACAATATTTATGTGTCTCCAGGATTACCAGAGGCAAAAATTTTGGACGAGACTAAGCCGAGGTATTTCTACATTGCCCTTTCTACTTTTCTTTTGTGTTTGTAGGTACTGCATTTCACTTAGTCTTCAACACTTAAATTTACTGTTGTCCTGAAAGATTTTAGGAACCTCTGAAAAGCAGATACATATCTAGTAAGTAGGAGAGCCCCACACTTATTTTATTAAGTTTTGCTTAAGATCTTCAACAGTGAGGATCTGTTAGACCACAAGAGCTGTTATAATTGTAATTTGTACATTATTTTAATGTAGCAAAAACCATTAACTTCAACCTTTCCCAGCCTTAACACATGCTAGCAAAACACCCAACTGATTAGTTTGGTTTTATGAAAATTGTCAACAGCTATTCTTTGACACTCCCCCTACCTCCAAATGAAAATCTGTTTAGAAAAAGCAATTCTAAAATCAAATCAGGTTACTTGGTAACACGCTAAATACAAAAAAAGCAGTTCCTACTGCCACTGCCTCAATAGTCAGAATGAAATACATAACCAATGCAGATTTGACCCCACCTCTAATACCTCTTTCCTAAGCACATTACTCCCTAGAACTATCATCAGTGGCTACCAAGTTTATTGCAATCACTAATAAACTCTGTTTAAATCGATTTTTAAATCGCTTCTAAAAGCTTCTCTACAAATTGATTCTTTCTTTTAATGTCAAGTGAATTTAAGAAAGTATGTGAAAGCTATAATCGTCTTCTGCTCTGAAAATTCCAAATCTGTCTTTGCTAGTTTGTAAAACCATCATGAATTCTGTTTCAGAGAACAGGTATCATTCTCCTACTTCCTCAGAGTTTCCTTCCCAGTATCTGTTATGTTGAAAAGAAGATGAAGAATCCAGTCAGGCTCTGACCTATTTATTTTTGACACTGTATGGAAGTTTTATGAAACAACTTCAGGGACATTCCTTTTCAGATTCATGCCAGAAGTAAGTTAACCCAAATATAAACACGATCGATATAATTTTATAGTATATGAATTACCATACACAGACTTAATATTTATGTTCATTTGAGCAGAAGCAGATTGCAATTTGGATTTATACAGCATCTTTCATGTTCAAGATATCTTAGAACAATTTACAATCTAAGTTATACACTAGCAAGGCACTGAGTATGAAAGTAAATATGTGCTCAGCAATAACTCACATATATCTATAGAGATTTTTATTGAGGAAAAGATGTTGGACCTCCATACATTTTCAAACATGCCACAAATTGAACAACACAAATGATCAATCACTAGAGTTAGAAAAAAATTCATCAATTAATTGAACTGAAGAGGTGACCCCCGTGGGGGGATGGGCATAAGTGGATGCTTGGGGCACGGGGTTTCTCTCTCCCTGTTCCCTTGGTCACGTGTACCCAAAATCCTGTCCCCTATTGGTCAGTTTGAATGTAGCCCGCGGGAATCCTGTACTTAGGTCAGTGTCCCCGGCACTCCGAGGGGAGTTGTTCTAGAGCTGGTCTAGGGGGGCAGTCGCTGTCAGAGTCCCTGCCGGGCTCCGGCCATGTGCGGCCAGGGGGCATAAAATCTGAAAACATCTATCAAATATCGTCTCCTTGATTCTTCCACGGGCCAAGGCTGTCTACCAGGGAAGGTTGCAGCCACCCCACTGCAACACTGAACTACATAGATATTGCCAAATCTTAAACTTTCAGACATTTCACAAACTAAGACCTTACAGAAATACTTGGTTCTGCAAGCAGTCACTGAACTGCAGAGGCTTTACTGTGTTAACACGGTCTTGTACAGATAGTCCTTTAGGAGCTGACCTTTCTCCTAACAGTAATCTTACTTAGTTCATAGAATGATCCATATCCTAGTGGGACTTCAGTGAGCTTTGAAAGTTGATCCTTTGTTTGGAACTCATACATCATATTTTCTAAGAAACAGCTGCTCAGAAAAAAACTAAATTCTTACAAGTTTTGCACAGCTCTGAGGACTTTTATTTGTCTCTGCACTGACTTTTTGGCCACTATTTGTAAACTCACTTTTATTTCTTGCATGCATTCATTTTTTTCCTCTGTTTTCAGACTGCCCATATGTTTTCTGTGTTATTTCCCAGGCAGCAGTTAATATTATTGCTAGATTACGGGTTAGAAATCTTAGAAGAATATTCATAAAAATTCCTGCCCTAAGCCAGTATCAGCATGCTGCTGAGAATGCTTCTGAACTTCAGATATTCACAGTCTGCCTTGAAGACATTTTTCTGTGGCATTTGTAAAGTTTCCAAGTCTTAGTACATTTGAAAATATGAACCAATAAAATTTGAAGTATTCCTTGAGACCTTTCATGTACTGTTACCTTTCTCCTCATGCTTCAGCAGAAACTCCAGCAGTTCTTTCCCACATGAAAATTCAGGGATGGACTTTGAGGGGGATAAAGAGGAGCTGAGGTACTGGTCTCTGCTTTATCATAATTTTGCTCTTAGACCTGAGGTCAGCCCATCTTTTTTGACAACCCTCTCTTTTACTGTTTATAGTCCAGGTTTTGAGTCCATGCATGTCTTGAGCTCAGTCAGTATTTAACAAAGATCAGAACAAAGTGGCCTTTTCTTTCCTTTTAATTTATCTCTTGCCTTCTGACAAGCTGTTCTTTGTGAATAATCTCCCAGCTGTCCAATGGCACCAGTTTTCACTAGACCTACGTCTATCCAGATGTGTTCCTCGTGTTAAACTGGCAATTTTTTCTTGACAGTTAGCATTTTCAAGACAGCAACAGCAAGTAGACATAATCTCAGTGCCAGATGGCTTTTGCATACTGCCTAATTTGAATTCCATAAGGTTCAAATTGTAATTGTACATTTCACATTCATTACTGCTTCCCTCTACATATAATGTATTTAAGTGGAATACATTTATGAGGTATGGTAAACCCTTTCATATAACTGACATCTCCATTTTCTGGTCCAGAAATAATAATGTCATCTCCATGAAATATCTTCATCATTTGCTTAGAAATTCTGCTTAGTCAGATATTTTGGGGACTTTGGTGTGCAATTAAGTCTCATATCATTAATGTTATTGTGATGCATTTACCGAAATTCTCCTAGAAAGTTAAAAAAAAAAAATCACTGAGACATAATTGGATGAGATAGAATCATTTCCTCAGAAAACTTTTCTTGAAAACTCACCATGGTATGTATGTACTTATTTAAAAAAAAACAAACTGTAAATTACTAACTTTGTAACTGAGATTTACTATTGATGACAAAAAAAAAAAATCTCTTTCCAGGTAGAATGATATCAGATTGCACTTTCATACATTTGTTTGAAACACACTTACTTTGGTCACAAAAACCCATTATTTTGAGTTGGGGTTTAACACAGCTTGGGTTCTAGTTAAGCAAAGTCCACCAGCTACAAAAGTGGTGTTTTTGCAAGGGGCTGTTTTAACTTCCAGCAGACCCAATAAAGACAATCAATTGGCTAGTCTGAATATTGACAACTCTGTTGAGCCACTTAAGAGGCTTGCCACACCTCCGTAAAAACACATTTAAGTACAAACAAGCCTGGGAAGCTCTCTCTTGCTTCCGGCCTTTGGGCAAGTGACTGGGGTGCCCACTCGGCCTGGCGGGGGCTGGGCCACGGCCCACGGCTCCGTGTGGGCTGACCCTCCCACAGCACAGCCTGGCACGATCGTAGCCACTCCTGCTTCATGCAGACCAGCCCCGTGGCATGCCCAGCCCCACTCTGTGAGGCTGCCGAAATGAAACTCTACACCGAAACCAGCTCTGGCCACTGCCGGGAAGAGATCATGTGACTACTAGTGAGAGGTAAGTTCCAGCTGCAAGGCCTGCGTAAGATTAACCCCTTCAACACTGTAAGTTCCCTAGAACAGATGAAGCCTGCGGACATCAGTCCTCTCCCAGGTCAGAGGAAAGGCAAACGCAAAGGCACGGGAAAAAGACACCATGATAGAGACACCAAAGTCAGTGAAAAAGGAAGAGCTGAAGCTGAGAGAAGGAGAAAGAGGAGATGCTTCAAACCTAGAAGAATAAATTCTTTTGTAAAGCTATGGCGATGAATTATGATACATCAGAATACCCCTTGTAATTTCATGGTAAGCATGGGGGGGTGGAGTGTTCAAACAGCTGCCATGAACAAAGGCACTTGTGCTGAAACAAGCAAATGTTGAAGTAGATGTGATCCAATGAGAAGCCTCAACAGAGAGAGAGATAGTGATGAAGTGAAGACCCTTGCCCCCAGGGAAGAAGATGATCTCTAGAGAAGATTGCCCCCTAGAGAAGAAGATGATCCCAGAGAACAGATGAAGAGGACCTTTGCTTTTGAACAGCTTAAAATGGTACCCCAGTAGCTAAAGATTGAACCCTGGAAAACAGTTGTGAGGAAAGCTGTAAGTCGAGGGAAGGCACTTTCATATTGAGCAGAGAACCGTTTCCCAGGTGGCTGTTTGTTGTGATGCTGAAGCCATGAGAAAACTGTTTCTTGTGGAGATGTCCCCATGGCATAGCAAGAGAGACTCCTCTCCCTAAGTGAACTGAAGAAAGACTATTATAGAGGTGGTAAACTGACTGAAAAAATCCCAAGTTTTGTGTCTTTATGCTGTCAGTGGGAGAAGAAAGAGGATAGGGGGAGGAGAAGTGTTCTGAAGGTTTATTCTGACCCTTATTATTCCCTTTTACTTTTAGCTCTGTTAATAAATTTCTTTATATTCTTTAAAGTTTAGAGCCTGTGATGCATTTCTCCTAATTCTTATCTCACAGAAAGTAAAAGGTGCAAATAAAACCACTACAGAGCATGGACAGATGAGTGACAAAGGCAGATTATTTTAAATGACTATTTACAACAGTCTCCTTTAGAGTGTGTTCAGGATTTGCAGATAAATCACATCTCAGATTATGTCACTGACTACCCCCCTTCTTGTATTAAAATTAACTCCACTGACAGGAAATATCCTGTTGCATATACTAAGTTGTGACTTTAATTAGGTATGAAAGAATAATAAATTAAAAATATCTCTATGCCCAATAACTGATAAGTATATAGCATGGACATTAATTAAAGTTTCAACAGTTTGGTTAAGAATATATTGCTTCTGTTGATTAGGCAGACCTTGCAAAGGGGTATTAGGGATGGCAGTAACCATCTCACCTCAGCACTATGCATATACTTCCAAGAGATTTTATAGATACATATTTATTGTATGTCCTAGCTAGACCATATGGTATTGACCATAAAAACAAGGTAATATTAGTAATGCAGACCTCATGGTTAGAGATGTTTACAAAAAATAATGAATAGCATTCTATTCTTTGTAATTAATATTGCAATCAAAAATTAAAGAGTAGCATCATCAATCTACTGCTCTGGATATCACGTTCACTGAAAAAAACTGCAAAGAACATTTCATACCTCTCTCCAAACATACCCTCCTGAAAAACCTTAAAATATTATCAGTTACAATGGAGAGAAAGGATTCAAAACAAAAAGTGGTCTCACAAAATTTTCTTGATAGCAGTTCTGCAAGTGAGAACTCTGCTCAAATATGTCAGCTATTTCAGCTGGTGTATACCTAGATCGCTGAAGCAGATTTTAGAATAGTTAAAAATGTTTATATTTAAACAAATAAATTCAAACCCAGTGTTACAAATTAGCGACCTAATGAAACATGTTTGTAATTAAATGTTCATTTTTATTTTTAATTCATATTTATACACTTTTACAACACATTTATACATTTGCATTCTTGCTTTTATATATGTTTATGTCTGCACAGAAGATATTAAATTTCAGAGAAACAAAACTAAAATAAGATCATCCTTTTCAAAATAAGAACTCTGCAGCTAAGAGCAAATGGAGATGAAGTGTTTTCTGAATTGGTGTGGACTGAAATATCGAAATTAAATAACTCAGTATTTCTTGGAAGAAGAGCTGCACTATGAAAAAAAAATTGTTTCTCTCAGAGTTCCCTAAATGAGGAAAACTGTTAATGATTGAATAATACATTCAATTTGCCTGAAAAACATTCTGACCAGTTTAGTCTTTTGTGGCACTGAACAATTGCTACGGAAACTTGGGTTTTCTTTTCAGTATTTTGCAGTATTCACACAAATACAACATAATTTCAGCAATTAGGAGATTGTAACAAATGTTTTTTCCTAGTACAGGACTGGCTAATTTAAAGGATAAGTATACCACTATAGTAAACAAAGTTTTTCTGGTGGTCTAAACATAAAATCTTTACCAGATTTACTCTAGCTGAATATTAAAGACTATAACTAGCAAGTATCACCTATATTTGCTTTTTTCCTAAAAAAAGAACTGGGAATGATATAAGAATATCTCAGATGTCTGTTACCTGAAATTTGGTATTTTTAAAAAAGAATATATATTCGATTAGGCCTTGACACTGTGTAAGATCAACAGTAGTGAAAATTGTATTACCAACATTGTTTTCATCATCAACAAATTCGAACCATGGCCCCATAATAGCTACTGTGAATAAAACTATCTCTATTTCACCCAAAACCAGCACGAGTACATAATAAACGATTTAGCACTAAGGGTGCTTTTGCAAAATTTGCTGGGTTATTTAATGTTTGTTTAAGTTACGTTATAAAAAGCAAATTGGTAAGAACATTTTGGTAGTATCTTTCTAAAGCTGCTGTGAAAAAGCCATAGAGAACCTGTGTTAGAGGTGGAAGTTGCACAGGGTCTGGCTGGGATGGAGGTAACTTTCCCCATAGCAGCTCTCATAAGTTCTGTGCTTTGTACAGGTAGCTGGAACGGCATTGGTAACACCCAACAGTGTTTTGGCCACTGCTGAGCTGCTCCCACAGCATCACCACTGTCTCCCCAACATTCCCATAACCCCACAAGCCAGCAGTCTGGGAGTAGGCAAAAGGCTGGGAGGGGACTGGAGCCAGGACAGCTGACCCCAGCGATATTGCATACCACAGAGCATTGCACTCAGCAATAAAAGATCAGAGAAAAGAGGAGACAAGGCATTTGTTATTAAGGCTTTTGTTTTAGTGAGAGATTGCTCAGCACACTGAGGCCCTACTTACCAAGAGATTGCTGGACAATGACTACTGATGGGAAGTAGAAAACAAATCTTTTTGCTTAATCTCATGTGCTTGCACATTTGGCCTTTTCTTTTTCTTTACTAAACTGCCTTTATCTCAACCCATTTTCATCTTATTTTCTCCATCTGAGATGAGTGATTGAGGGAGCAGCTGGGTGGGTACCCAGAAGCCAGACATGACATTGAAGTTATAATACAAGCTGGAATGATTTCTTAATCTTTTACATTGTTTCATTTTTTAAAAGCCATCAGATGAAGAATGGATGACATGCAATCCTGCTTCAAAGCAATTGAACATGATTGAAAAAGTAATACATTTTATTTTAGTATTTTGAGATAATACTGCCTTTCTTGGAGATGGCAAAGAAAAATTTAAGACATTTTTAGTTTTAAACTTCGTGTTTTATGATTTGCCCACATAGACTCTTGATACAAAATTCCAAATAATTAAGGCACTGTAAGTCATATATTTACCACGCATTCTATTTCAAAGCCTAATTGAGTAACTGGTGAGAGGCACTGAGAGTTTCAGCACTTCATTTCACTTCAAAGTAATACTTTAATTTCTTTATTTCTGACCTTCTCATGAAGATTTTCAAAGTTCTATTAAAGATATTCATTTTAGTGTGCTTTGTAATGATACATTTTAAAACAATAATACATATTCATTGCTCTTGAATGCATCTTTGGGGACATATTAAAAATATTTAATTATTTTTCTGTCTGAGAACAAGAGGGTTTTTGTAATTCAATATTATATAAATATTATTTTTCTACCTGTTTTGTAGGTTCTGAGATAATAATTCAATATTTTAAAAAACTAGGAAAAATTATCAAATGACAGTTTTAATGTGTGTTATAGTCAGTGGGAAGGTTGCCTTCTGATTTCAATGTGATTTGCAGTCTTGAGTTTCAATGTTATTTTCACATTTAGTGAATAAATTTTTAAAGGAAAAAGTTTTTCAGAGACTTTCACGTGATTAAGAGTATTGAACTATGTTCTTATGCTGAGAGTATTTATGGGGAATCGTTTCCATTGACCCAAGTTAGGAATCTAAACTTAGGTCTTGCCTGAAACTGACATATGCTATCCTGTTTTGTTTTTTTGGTTTTTTTTTTTTTTAAGAGAGTTTCTGCTGGGTAAATATCCTTCAGGGATTAATTCTCTGTGGCATCAGAGAGGAATCAGTATCATCAAAAGGAAAAGGAAAAGGATTGCCAGCATTTATAAGTGGGATGATGGCAATGCTGAAATAAATAGGCATAAACTGGCACTGAGCAGCACTAACAGAGACCTGATTTCACAGCATATATTTAAATTTCTGAATTTATAAATGGCTCTGGTTTTTGCCTCTCTGGGCCCTGCCTATAAAATATGTATGTATAAGTTATATCAGAAGATAGAGGAGATTGAGATGCCAAAGGCAAGTTGGTGAACTACTTTCAAATACATAGTTTCACTAGAACTAAGACTTTTGCCAAAGTCCATTTTCCCCAGCTGAGTAAAATAAAGAACAAAGACACAATGCATTTTAAACTTCATATGCAGCAACTAAAATTGAACTAATATTAAGTTATAGAACACACTATTTCTGGTAGAAATCCTTTCTCTTAATGGAGAAATACATTTTTTAAAATATAATTTCCCAAGAAAATAACATGCAAGAAATTCTACCATGAATAAAATATGTTAAAACACATTCTTATTAGCTGTCAGATTTATTTATCGAAATGAAGTACAGTGGAAGGTGGTTGCCATAGCTACAGCAGAGCTCTGGAATAATTTTGCTTTTTCTTAATTGTTGCATATTTGTATATAAGCAGTCTAAGAATATCTTACATTTTTAGTCTGAAACTTTAAAGCACCAAGACAAACTTTGAATTTGAACCTCCTGCTGACAGAAGAGTAGTCTATAAAAGGAAACACGATAAATGAAAAATTATCACTATAGAAAGTTGTCCATAGCTGTAAGAAACCATTCTTCTTTGCAATATATTGATTAAATACCTTGCAGTATATTTACTTATGAAATATTTATAATCATATCAGACTTTGGAAAGTTGAGCTACCTGAATTTTTTTCCTAGGAAAATCACATCAAATCTTATATTCTCTGAATTTCAGAGGATTAAATAGGTAGAAAGACCAACCCTTCTTAAAAGCTTACTGTGACATATGGCATCTGACTTTTACCTAGTAATGTCATCATTGTCATTTGTTTAGCAGAACAGAGCTACTAGAAATGCATTTTCAACTTTTATGTTTTTTTCTTACAATTGAATGCAGACTTTAAAATAAGTTCATCATGAAAATGACAAAGACTGTATTGAATTTTAATACACTACTTTATATCAAATTTTGCGATATCATTTTTCTTGTACACATCGAGTAGCCAAAGGGATCAGTACAGTTATGCTCAATAGCAGAAGAGTGAACCCACACATATTAGTATTAAGGTCAGTACTCATTTCTCAGAATTAATAGTTAATGACTTAACTTCATAACCTGGCATGGCACTGAATATCAAAATTTAATCTCATCTCTATCCTTGGAGTACAAAGAGTTCATTGCTCTAATTGCCTTCCAGTGCCTGCAATAACTTCCCATAGATTCTCTCTCTGGGCCACAATCTACCACAAAATTTTCCCACGTTATGACTTTAGTGAATATTTTTCCAGACTAACGATGTCAGGATTTGGTCCATATTGATCAATGTGAACTGAAAAACTGCTGGTGATGAACAGTCACATTTAAATATTGCTATTTCCTAAGCAACCTAGCAAAACTGAAATCTGGCTCTGGCTTTAGCACTCACACAAACACAACCTCAAATGAGACCCTGCTTTCTAGAGTTTAGAATACTCAATTATAATCAATTTGGAAATTGGAAGACTTCCAAAAGTTGTTTGCTGTTGTATAAAATAGAACAAAAATTTTTCTTCTTTGTATTCAGGAAGAGACTTACTTAATAGTGATGGCAAAATCCTGATTCTTGCTTATTTCTGTCTCACAGAACATCTGAACACTACCAAAAATAAAATATGACTTGAAAGGATTTTATGATTTAATTTCATAC
>VYZQ01034370.1:17747-32076 GCA_013400655.1 Mystacornis crossleyi | reverse complement strand
CCTTACGCTTCCATGATAAGAAGAGCCTAATCTCTCTTTTTGACTGCAAAAATCACAGATTCAAGGGTGCAATAAATATGCTTTATATATATATATATAATGAATTTAAACACTATTTAGTGTATCTCTTAAAAATCGTTATATTAACTTTGCTTTGACATAAATATTCCTTTATTGTGAATTTTAGTTTTTTCAAATGAATTTACCAAGAAAATTCTCTTCAGACTCAAAAGAGTACAGAAGTGTTTAGATTAAAATGACTGTGACTAAGCTGTTGCTGGTTTTACTTCATCAGTGTAACTAATGTATTACTTCTACAGCCTTTACAGTATCACTACATCCTCTGTGTTGTTTTTGCCTAAAGCATATGTTTCCTCTTTATTTGAGCTGACAGCATGATTTTATCTCCTGAATATTCAACACCATCAAAACTCCATGCATAGTTTGTGATGTAAAACATTAGTCATGTAATTTGTCTTCCACAATCATTACATAATCAGATTAAGAACACAACTTCTTTTTTTTGGTAAATGAATTAGCAAGTGAAATGTGAATCATAAAATATATCATAAGAACCTAATTTTTTTCTTGATTGCCTCTCCTATTTGACAATCTTTTGTTAGGAATCTACAGTCTCCAGTTCTTTTCAGTTCTTTTTTCCTTTGCAATGATGACACTGTTGAGAGTCCAAAAGTCATGTTGAAAGCCTTGGTCATAGCTGAAGCATTCCCATGGTCTCTGTAAAAGGAAAGCCTTATGGTACAGAGATAGCCTTTATGGAAGAGTGAGAATGAGAGTTGCTTTGTTTCTCTTAACTTGCCCATTTTGTCCTTCCTATGATCTGAGGAAAAGTACCAAGAATGAAGCTGCAGTGATCATGCACTGCTGGAGTTCACAAACCTGAGGAATACTGGTCAAGTGAAGACTAAACTCAGCAACCTGACCTTTTGGAAAGCAAAATTCCAGATCTTCAAGGAGTTAGTCGATAGGATACCCTGGGAAACCACCCTCAGAAATAAGGGAGAAGAATAGAGCTGACAGATCTTTAGGGATACTTTCCACAGAATGCAAGAGCTCTCAGTTCTTAGGAATAATAAATAAGGAAAGGATGGCAAGAGACCAGCATGGCTGAGTGGAAACTCATGAAAATAAAGGGGAAGAAGGAAGACATCCTAGGATTATAGGAAGATTGCCCAGCTTTCTATAGATAGAGTAGGATAGCCAGGGCATAGCTAGGGCATAGCTATAGGTGAATAACCCGGGCTATTCAGGATAGCCAGGGCATAGCTAAAGGTAAATTTGTCAAGGGACACAAAGAATAATAGGGTCTTCCACAGGTATGTCAACCAGAAAAGAAAGGTCAAATTTTGTGTAGGCCTCAAAGAGCATGACTGCCAGGCTAGTAACAACTGACAAGAAGTAGGCTGAGATACTCAACAACTATTTTGCCTCAGTCTTCACTGGAAACGTCTCTTCCCGTACCTTTCAAGTGAATGGAAGGGAAGATCAGGTTTGTGACCATCCGAGGAACCAGAATATACAGCAGTCCGTGGGACACAATGAGATACATCCCAAAGTCCTGGGAGAATTGGCATATGTAGTTACCAAGCCACACTCCGTGATATTTGAAAAGTCATGGCAGTCAGCTGAAGTCCTGAAGGGGAACATTTCACCCAGTTTTATAAAGGGTATAAAGGAGGACCTTGGGAACAAATCCTCCTAGAAGCTATGCTAAGGCACATGGAGAACAGGAACGTGATTTGGAATAGCCAGCATGGCTGCACCAAGGGCAAGCCCTTCCTCACAAACATAGTGGCCGTCTATGATGGAGTGACTATATCAGTGGCCATGGGAAGAGCCACAGGTGTGGCTCATCTCATCTGTCTGGATTTCTGCAAGGCCTTTGACACAGTCCCCCACAAACTCCTCTCTAAACTGGAGAAATAGGGAGTTGAGGAATGCGCTGTGTGGTAGAATAGGAATTGGCTGGATGATCGCATTCAGAAGGCAGTGGTCAACAAGTCCAGATGGAGATCTGTGATAAGTGGTGTCTCTCAGGGCTCTTTTTTTGGGCCAGTTTATACCTTCATCAGTAACACAGATGAAGGGATTGAGTGCAAACTCAGTAAACATGCAGATAACACCAAGCTGTTGACACACTTGAGGGCCGGATGTCCTCCAGTGGAACCTGCACAAGGTCAAGAAGTGAGCCCATAGGAACCTCATGAGTTTCAACAATGACAAGTGCAAGGTCCTTCTGATAAACCCCTGGTATGAGGGGATTGAGGGCAGCCCTTTTGAGAAAGATTTAAGGGTGCTGGTGGATTAAAAGCTGTTATGAGTTGATGTGCTCTTCCAGCCCAGAAAGCCAACTGCATCCTGAGCTGCATCATAAGAACTGTGGCTAGCAGGTCAAGAGAGATGATTCTGCCCCTTTACTCCACTCTTGTGAGACCCCACTTGGAGTACTGTGTCCAGCTCTGGAGTCTTCATTGCAGGAAAGGCATGGATGTCTGAGAGCAGGTCTAGGGGAGGGCCACAAAAATTGTCAGAGAGCTGGATAACCTCTCCTATGAGGAAAGGCTTAGATGTTTTTCAGGTGGGAGAAGAGAAAGCTTTGGGGACACCCTATTGCTTAAAGGGAATGTATAAGAAAGATGAGGACAGACCTTTCAGTAAGACCTGCTGCAACAGGACAAACAATTTTGGTTTTAAATTGAAAGACAGCAAATTTAGACTGGAAATTAGAAGACATTTTTTACCATGAGGGTAAAACACTAGAACAGGTTGCCCAGAGAAGTTGTAGATTTCCCATCCCCACAAATATTCAACGTCATGTTGGATGAGGCTCTGAGCAACCTGATCTAGTTGAAGATATCCCTGCCTAGGGCAGGGGTGATTAGACTAGATGATCTTTAAAGGTCTCTCCCAACTCAAACCATTCTATGATTCTAAGCACCATTCTTGTGAGCTACTGTTTCAGTTTCTACATTCACAATTACTACAGAAGGGATGAATATATGTTATATATGAAAAAAACAGATTATCTGTGAGTAAAAATATGTAATTCAAAAAATGTACCTTGCACTCAAAATTCAGTGACCAACACATGCCTACAATTTAATTATTTCAATTTCTCTCTGAGATTGTTTGGATGTGTTTTGAAAACCTCTTATCATCAAGGTCATTGTCAATTACCCATATGCTTGGAATTAACTTTTTAATCTGTCAGATGGACATTTAGTTTTGAAAAAATAATTTATAGAAAAACACTTTTCCATAAGACATTCTCATAAGATGAAAGAAATCAAGAAAAATATATGTGAAGCAACACTAAGAATCACTAAGGGATGATGCTTCTAGTCATTTTATATCTATATCAAAGCCACTATTCAAGCTGAAAACTAAAATTCTCTCTCTAGTAAGCTGGTTCAACACAGGTTAATAGCAAAAATGCAGTCTTTTCTGACAAATAGTTTGTTTGCTAGCAAGCAAACCTTTTTTTTTTCTTTTCTTTTTTAACTTCAACATCTCCTTTCCTGTACAGTCCCTAAAGGGGTCTCACCTACAACAGAGGTTATGAAGTAAAAGGCTGTAGGAAACTTTAAGGTCAGAGAAACCTGTCTGTTCCGACCTAGAAGGAAAAAAAAACCTAAATATGCAATAGTTTTAAAAACTGCATTCAAAATGAAGTTAATGAGCAAATGCCTTTTAATATATTTCAAAACAAACACTCTTTTTAAAAAAGTATAATTTTTTTTAGCCCAGAATTTCACTCTCTTTGAATATCTTTTCCTCTTGTGCATATTTTATTGTTTTCTTCTTTCCTCCATATAAAAACACACAAACAATGAAATAATAAAATCAGTGTACACTTGGGGTTTATTCTGGTTAACAGAACTATATTTAAGGCTTTTTCATTTCCTGAAAGTGATCTATTTATCAACTACTTAAGTTAACAGAAATTAACTACAGAGTTTTTTCCAACTTTTGATGTGAGACAGCAAATTCCCAATATTGGTATACGTTAACCACTGAGTGAAAGAAAGCTTACTGAGAGTTGATTTGCTTTGTTTATTTAATGATTGTAGCCTTCCTGAACTCAATTTACAGCTCTCTAGAATTTCTGAGGAAAAAAAATTGAAAACTAATTCCCTAAAGTACTCACTTATATTTATTGAAAGACTGGTTTGAAGATCTGGTTTTGGCAATAGAATAGATACTACTAATAGTATGGCAGTAGAAGACTAAAGAAATAAAGGCCCATCTAAGACAATTCCTCAGAGAGACTATTTTTATACTGAGGATTCAAGAAGATTCTGCAATAGTAGTAGGCAGTAGCTCTTCCTGTAACTCAGCTGGAAGAAATATAGTTCCAGGCATGTGTGCATGTCTTGTCTTTCCGAAGTGCAGCGTCTGTGGGGAAATTGCTTCTAGTGAATTCCATACCGTAGTTTTGTGCCATACAGTAAACAAAACAATTGTAGAAGTATTATTACCAAAATATTCCAGATTTATAGTGGGGAAAAATGAATGATAAATCTGGAATTTTTAATTTGGTTTCATTTTATATTTCTTTTAAGATAAGAAAAAACCTAGATGCTGAAAGGAATTGATATCTTTTGACTCTGCTTGTCAAAATGTATCTTGAAAATCCTATAGAGGCCAGACAGTAAAATCAATTTTGCTTTGATCCACCTCACCATGTGTGCCACTAGTCACTTCTTACAGCCTGGGTGCTTAACACTTAGCCTCTGGGCTCAGCATTTTACAAAATACAGCAATGTTCAGATTAAGGTAGGCCCTCATATAGGAACATTGCCAAATATTTTTGAAAATTTAGGTGCTCTACAATCATGTTAATTATTAAGGTAGAATGACTATTTCCACTAGGATGAGAAATGTCGCCTCAATATAATTGCATTGTCCCTCACACTAAAACCATTTGAAACAAAAATTTGTAAGTTACATGAGAATAAAATGAAACCACCCTTTTTATTATGCAAAATAATCAACTCTGAAGCAAGGCATTGTTTCTGGATCCCTCTGAATATATCCTCAGAAGTATTCAGTCTTAAACCAGGTTCATTTCAATAGAAGTTGTTAGTTTTTTGGGGGGTGCTCAGCACCTTGAAGGATAGGGCTTTTGAGAGATGTTTTAAACATAAATTATTCTCTTCAGCCTATACTTTCCCAGCCCAAACTTCTTTACATCCCGTCACTAAGCGACCTTGCATGGTAATAACTGTTGAACTGCGTAGACACCTGCAATTTTAGAAAGTAATCACAGCATCTGATTTAGTGACTCCCTGCTGCTTTCAACAATTTATGAACAATAGTTGATGATAGCTAAATAATTAGTGGGGCTGAAAAAAAAAAATCTCTGAATAGATTTCATATTGTTAGGAAAAGAAAAATGTCAAAAGACATAAAGAAGAAGGAAGGAAACTCTTCCTATCCTATTTAAATACCACAGTTTTACGCTTTGTGAGAGATGTCAGAAGGACATTGGAAAATCATGATGTCCTACCTTCTTTCAACAGATATAGCAAGAGGTTTTTCTGATTCTTGGTCTCCAAGTCAAAATTACATCTATGACTATCTTGAGCTGAGTATTAATCTGAGTGAATTCCTGGTAGTTCTTGATTTTTACTTCATTGTTTTCTGTTAATTCTCCTCTTGATGTTTCTTGAGAATGCAGTTGTATTTAAGAGTTTTGACTGTCAGTATTTATCTTCTGTAAATCATTTAAATTACTGTCAGATTAAAAAAATCCAGCATAGACATGTATTTAGTAATCCTGTAATTCTAATTTATTTAAACTAAAGTAATTTTAAGTGACCCATTGAAAGAAATATGAGTGATCTTTCTCCTTTCACTCATGTAGTAGATGAAGAACACATTTTATTATTTGGACTTCCGTGATGTGAATGACACACAAAAAAGGGCCTAATCAGAACAGCTGTTAACAGCTCTGTATTTACAAGAGACTTGGGCCTGGAATACACTTTAAAGAAATGTGAAATTAGCTTTATGTCAATGAACAATATACCCAGATTTTCATTATCACCATGATCATTTCATGACCATTTCAGGTAGACAATAATAAAAGTGAGTATAAGTTGAAATCACTCCCATTTGAAAGGCTTTTTTTTTTCTGTGAAAAAAACAGTATCATAATATCTGTTTTCCTTCCATAAATATAATTTACTTTGTCAGTCTGAGTGACAGAGTATTGGGCTAGATGGCCAGCAGTCTGTCTTAGAAGGACATTTCTTATGAACTGTGACTAAGTAAGACCCTTATTCCTCAGCGTATTGTCCAGAGGTGTCGTGGTCTAACTCCAGCCAGCAGCCAAGGCCCCATGCAGCCTCTCGCTCACCCCCCCCCACCAGCAGGACTGGGGGCAGAATTGGAATGATAAAAGCTAAAAAATTCATGGGTTGAGACAAAGACAGTTTAATAGGAAAAGCAAAAGCCATGCACACGCAAAGCAAGGAATTAATTCACTGCTTCCCAACGGCAGGCAGCAGTTCAGCCATCTCCAGGAGAGCAACGCCCCATCCAATGGAGAAGTCACTTGGGAAGACAAATGCCATCACTGCAAACATTTCTCCTTCCTCCTTCTTCCCTCCAGTTTATATACTGAGCATGATGCCACATGGTCTGGAATATCCCTTTGGTTGGCTGGCGTCAGTCACCTGTCCTGGCTGTGTCTCCTTCCAACTTCCCAAGTACCCCCAACTTCCTTGCCAGCGTGGCAGTACGAGAAGCAGAAAAGGCCTTGGCTCTGTGCAAGCCCTGCTCAGCAATAGCAAAAACATCTCTATATTAACAGCCCTGTGTTCAGCCCAGATCCAAAACATAGCCCCATACCAGCCACTATGAAGAAAATTAATTCTACCCTGGCCAAAACCAGCACAAAACAACATCATGAAGAGTCTTTGCTGGATAAGAGATGATACATTCTCAGAGAAAAGAAATGCAGTGTTTTAATTAACACTGTTAGCAAAATATTGGAAAGAAAACAGTATTGGAATTGAGAAAAATTAACTATGAAATGTTTTTATGAATCATGAATGGGACCAGATCATATAAGTGAGAATTTGTTAATGCTGGTTCTTTTGATAAAATGTACAAACTGAGATATGTTAAACTAAAATAAACTGGAAGTGAGAAACATGTAAATATATATTTTTTTTGCAGTGATGAAATATATGAAGGATAAAAAAGCTTACAGGGGAAGTTACCACTCCATATTTTAAATATAATTAGAATGAGCCATTAAATGTTTTCAAAAAATATGAATGATAATAAATGGCCTGAAAAATATCTCCATTTAAATTAGGCTTAAAGCTTTCCTGAGGCCCTTTTCTTTCAGCATATTTCATTGCTCTGTAAAAGACATAATGTCTAGAACAAAAATTAAGGCAAGTCATATACAGATCTTCAGTGCCTCCAAGGTTTGCACTTTTTCTTTCACTATAAATATCTTATTCACTTCTTCCTACGCTTCCATGCTTAAGCTTACTTTCAAGTAATAAATACTACCATGCTACTTGCTACTACTTGTCTCTTTCACTTAAGAAAGACCCTTTTCTTGCTTCTCTAAATTTACGTAGCTTTGGCTATCACATAAAAAGACATGGGTGAGATAGCATGAGGATAAGGAGAACAGAAAAGTAATTTCCTAGAATTGTGAGTTCAAAAATTGTGTCATCCTCTTCTGCTGAAAATATAGCATGGTTACCTCCCAAATTAAGCCTTTAGTAGATTTCCTAGAACAGATTCTGTAAATTTCACAATAATTCTTTTCGTTCTAGTAATTGTTATTTTTCAGAGATTGAGAGAGCTGCAATTCCTTTTCATCTACCTTAGTCATAGCAGCAAAAATATTTTGTTATACATAAAGCTGTCTGAAAAGGATGGTGTGCCTTCTGCATATTCACCAAAGAAGAAGGGTTTGGAAATCAACTTTATTCCTGAAATATAACATCACATCCAAAATTCCCGCCCCCCACCCCCCACCCTTTTTTTTTAATTGCTTACACTAAGGAGAACTGTCTTTTCTTTGACATCTGGAACTAATGCTCAAATTTCCAAGAATTTAAACTTCCCATATTTACAGAAGATACCAACCATCCACAATGAAATTGTCTTATTGTCTAATTAAACTTTGTTTAAGAGAGGAGCAAAACTATGTTTTTGATTAATGCTGATAACTCCTTCTTCCACTTATAAATGTCAGTATCCACTCACTACTGAAATACCTGTTTGAGGTGCATGCTGCAGTGACATTCTGACCAAAGGCTTACTTATGAAGAAATACATCTAAAATTTGTTTTCATTGAAAATAGGTACAGATACCCACTGAAATATCTAAATTCAGGAAAAGTTATTTTAAAAGTTAAATTAGTCCAGAAGCCTGTATTTGTATTCTAAAGCTCTAAAGTCACCAGGGATACCTTAGCATGCCAATTCTGCTTTGAGAACTGAATTCTCTTCCATGACTGCCCACCAGCTACACAGCAGATACAGTTCCTATTTAGACTTGCTTCTTGTGTAGCTTAGCTCGTTATATTTTTTACTATATTTGTCATCAGTGGTAGTTACCCTCAGATACATAATGCTCTCTTCACCTGTTTAATTCAATGTCATTTGGAGGTCAAGTAGACACAAACAAATATGTGTCAGAAGTGTAACTGCACTCTTCATCTACACTGAAAATTTCTCTTGAGTTCTGGGACAGAGCCTGACAAATCGTATTTAAAAGAAGATAGCTCCAAGCTCAGAAGTTTTTTCATCAATTTAGTTTCAGTTTTTGAGGTAGACAGGATACTATTCCTGAAATACCTACGAGGAAACTAGACCTGGGTGGCTATGTTGAATTAATGTGATTCAGCGATTGCCTCTTCAAAACGTCACTTAGAGTATCTGTCCATTCATCTGAAGTCTGTTTAATGCAGAAACAAAATAAAAAAAGACTTAGACAAATATTTGGAAACTCAACCTAAAGTTAGGCCTGTATTTAGATTCTTAGCCATGTGGGACAAATTCTTAGAAAAACTGATCATTCAGTTTCCCAGGAAAATCAATGTGACTTGCAGATAACCATCTGTCTAAAATAGTTTGGCCAATTTTTAACTGTCTTCAGTACTCCACATTAACAATTTTTGTACTTTCAATTGCTAGTAAAGAGAAGATTTCATCAGGGGCATGAAAATTCTCTTTTATTTAGTGCTTTTTTCCCACATTAGCTCCTTGCAAATCAGTACTCTTAAAATTGTTGTTGTCTTCAATTTAGGAGTTCCTTTTGTTTTGGTATGTTGCTCTTTTTATTGTCCATGAACATGTATTAGGAGATTAAAGAAAATAAATAAAACACTATATCATATCTTGTCTCTTCTTATCAAGCAACCATCTTCTAAAGAGACAGTATTTCATCACAGAAGCCCAGCACTTTATTTGGAAAATACAGCCTCCTGTCAACTGCAATTTCATCTGGGAATGAAGTATTTAATTTCCCTTGGCAGACTTCTAAGAAAATATTTCAAAAGAGTGTTTGCTGATCTTGCAGCATAACTACTTTATTTATATTTATGACTCTTAATAAAGTACAAACTGTTATCTCTCATCAGTGATTATTATATCTTTTTTCCCTATCATGCCTTTATTTGTCCATTTGCTGGGGTTTTCTAAGGTGTCTATTTTTTTCACCCATAAGAAAACAGTCCTGAGGTACATTAACTATTCTAAATGCAATGATCACCTGAAAAATACATAGTACTGAAAGTCAAGCAGAAGAGTCACTTTAATTATGGAAAAAATGGTTTGGTTTATTTCTTACTCAAGTTCACTATCTTACAGTGAAAGCCTTCTATTAGAAACAAAAAACCCTCAGCTAATAGTTTTCCTTTGAATTCACAGGCTGAAATAAGTGCTAAATTGAAGACCTGCATTTAATCTGTCTTGTTATATGCCAATCTGAAAATTGCCCTTTCTTGTTTGTTTCTTCTGTTTTCTTCTGTTAACTGATGAAACCTACTCAGTTTTTCTGGCCTTTTAACATACTCCATAGAAATATTCAATAACATTTCATTCACATAACAAAAGAGTGAAATGAACACTAGCACTGTGCAGTCCATACTCCAGGAAAATTTCAATTGCTTTAGATTTTAATTTTCTGTTGATTAGTACATGATACTTATCCCTTTTTTTTTCATTTTAAAAGAAAAGCAGCAGAATTCTTTGATTTAATTATATAATATTCAAGACTTCTTTTTTCAACATTCCTTCAAACTCAAGATTAATATTAGACTCTACAGATAAATGAGCAAATGGAGGATTGACCCAAGTTTTACATTTTAAACATTAAAATTGAAATGATCCCTCTGAAGAATTTGATTTTCATCTTCCTGACTATAAGCATCATTACAAGCAGCTGCTAGAAGTTGTTAGGGGTTTTTTGTCTTCATAGTTCCTGTAGTCTCAACTTCATACTAAAACTTTTCAAGACAGTTAAAAAATACTTTGAATAAATTGTTCTGTGAGTGAGAAAGTACATGAATAAGTAGCAATATGCCATATTTTAACCAAGGGACTGGTGCCATTACTTAGAAGTAAACTGCAAAACTTCTTTGATTGCTTCCAAAATAATCTACATATCTAGGAGTAACACATAGCACTACATGTGCCAGTGTACGCATACGGTTATCCAACAACGAGCCAATTTAACATGCTGGAAATTTTTCAGAATTGTTTCAGCATCTAAGAAGAAAGACTCCACAGTCTTTTCCAGGGTTCAGAAACCACGATTGAAAATCTGACTAACCAAATGGATCAGATATTTAATTTTTCAAATTTAATAAGTATTTAATAATACATACAACCCAAAGAATGTGAAGAAATGCATTGTGGCTCCTCTTTGGCTTTTCAGTAAAAAGAGTTCTTGGTCAAAAGTAGAGTATAAGATATATAGGTGCACCAGAAAAATCAGGAACAGTGCTTCTCACAGTAAAAGTAACAGCAGGCAGGCAAATTATGTGACACATAAATTTGTTCCTTCTATAGAGAAAATTAAAATATTATCCCAGTCAGAAATTTCTTTCCTGTGTGTAACATCTTACCAGCTCCAAGTGACACATTTTTTAATATATACAGAGAGATCTGAGGCTCAAAAATATTAACTTAGGTTTATCATTATTTTTATTAGTTCAGTGAATTAAATATGGAAACGTCAAATATAGTATCTGGTAGCTCACTTGCCTAATCAGGGAAGTTTCTAGTTACATAACTAGCAAAAAACCTTTGCTTTGCAGCAATGTTTGGCTGGTTCTTTGGAATCTTTAAGACTTAAATATACAACAGTAAAGAACAAAAGAACAGAATCTTTCATATTTCTATTTCATCACATCAGTGGTTCAGTGAGTCAATGATTTCATGATATCAAATTATATTTATACTCCTTTAATTTCTTTATAAAAATTTCAAATAAAAAAGTTGATAAATTTTTGTGAACTACTATCACAGATTCATTACCTTGCTTTAAAAGATTTCCTCTATTAAGACACAATAGAATAACCAAATTAGAAAATTAACTCTACTGAGCTTAAAGATTTGTTAAAATCTTGTCACATGAAGAAATAGCCATTAATAACCGATAACTTTAAGCGATAGAAACTTTAGATTACTGCTTTTGTTCATCAAAAGTAGCATACCAGACTGCATAAAAAAAAAAAAAGTCCTTTTTCTGCCATGCAATAAAAACAAATAATCAAAGCAAGAGCAATTTTTTAAAAGTATTTTCAGGATGCTGGCACATATACCTTGTTTTTTTATTATTATTATTTATTGAGATTACATGTAGCCTAAGTTAAATAATGCCAGGACAAATTTATATGAGAACATGTTCTAGAAAGTGTAAGGGATGTAGAGGACCTTACAAAGTGGGCATTATGCAAAAAGAAAGAAGTGGAAAAAAAAAATTTAAAAAAAAAAAATGGGAGCAGATGGCCAGCATAAAATTCTGAAGAGGAATTTTGGTCTTCATTTTTTTTTTACAAACCAATCTGCCTGAGAATGTCTAATCCACAGGCTGCCAGAAAATGGACTTTCGTGGTTTTAAACTCAGATAGAAATGAACCACCATTCAGCCACTTGTTCAGTCCCTCCATCTGCCTCCCCACCATGGTGAAATGGGAAGGAGAATCTGAGTAAAACTTGTGTGTTGAGATAAGACCAGTTTAGTGGCGGAAAATAAAACAAAATAAAATACAGTAAAAATGGTAATGATAATAAAAATGAAAATGATAATAAAAGGGAAAAACATGTGATGCACATTGCCATTGTTCACCATCCCCTGCCCAATTCCAGACCCCCTTTCCCAAACCCAAATGGGCCACACTTTCTGGCAACTTCCCCCAGTTTACCGGGCATGATGTTCTATTGTGTGGAATATCCCTTTGATCAGCTTGGGTCACCTGTACCACCTGTGCTCCCTCTCAGTTTCTTTTGAATACCTCCTCACTGGTGGAGCATGAGACAAGAAAAATAAAATCCCTTGACTTAAGATAAACAAAAAATTTGCAAAGAAAGCCTTCTGAAACATTTTAACCTGACAAACCTTCCCAGAAATTTATACTTTATAATATGATGTTTACTAGGCAACCATTAATTAGACAAAAACCTTAGGCTTGAATCCATATAATTAGCTATATAATTATTTTAAAGGCTTGGAAGCTGAAACTTTTTAGTTCAATGGGTATAAGTAGTAGCAGTCATAATTGCAATACAATTTGTCAAATCTCAAGTCTCTGTGTTACAACTTAGAAGACTGTTTTGATTTGCTTTCATCACATGGTTCTGCATAGATGGAAAATTGAGAAAAGATAAAGTTCTCAAGTGAATTCCTACAGGTGGGATCCAAGAGTTAGGGTAATGATTGTCATCTAGTATCGGATTTTACAAATGCACTCAGACATTAGGAAAGAAAATACAGAATCAAAGAGTATTCTGAGTTGGAAGGGACCCACAAGGACCACTGAGTTCAACTCTTAAGTGAATAGCCCAAATGGGGATTGATCCCACAAACTCTGGTGAAATTAGCACTATGCTCTAACCAGCTGAGCTAATGTCAGGGACTACAATGCATTACCACTTCTTTCCTTGGAAGGTAATCTTCCTGTGCTTACAGGATTCTTGCTGGTGCAAGTGTATGCAAGGAACTGGCTCATGATTCATCTTTTCAGACTCTGCAGAACCACTTACGGTGGGAGGACTCTTTCCAATTCAGTGTTTATTAATTCATTTATATATACATATATTTAACCAGAAACGTGTTCAATTCCTCTCAGAGACTACAATAAAAATTTCCCAAAAACACTTACACTGACTACTTGCTTCTATAGCTTCGATTGTATCACACTGTATTATTTGCAAATCTAAGCAGAAATAGCTTTAGACCTTTAGCAGTTTAATAAGTCACAACTAATTGGTCAGTTCTATTCAGTTAGCCATGAAAAGACCCAAAAATCATATAATGTGGTTACAAAGGAAAGAATCAATCCCCCATCAAGACTGGGAGACCATGTGGCAAAAAATTATAGTCCCATTAAGCAGCAGGAACAAGCTCCTGCTCAACTGAGGACTTGGAATCAAACCAGTTAAAGCTTGAAATTAAGAGAAGAAAAGGAAGAAAACCAAACCAACAAACCCATAACTGCNAAAAGATAATGAATCAGACAGGAGATTCACTCATTCATTCAAAATCTGTCAATATCCAGGCTGATGGATTAATACACATATAATAATCTTGGGTTAGTGTGATCTTCCCAGTATCATAGAATTGTTCAGGTTAAAAGGGACCTTGAAGATCATCTAGTTCCGAATGCCCTGCTGTGGCCAGGGACACCTTCTACTAGACTGGGTTACTCAGAGGCCCATCTAGCCTGGTCTTGAACACCCCCAGGAGGAGTCCACAACCTCTCTGGGCAACTTGTTCCAATGTCTCACCACCCTTTATAGTAAAGAATTCCTTGCTAATATCTAATCTAAACTTGACCTCCTTCAGTTTAAGGTTATTCCCTTGTGTCCCATCACTACATGCCCTTGTGAAAAGCCCCTTTTCAGGCTTCTTATAGACCACTTTTAGGTATTTTAAGGCCTAAAAGTCACCAAACCTTGTCTTCTCCAGGCTGAACAATCCCAACTCTCTCAGCCTGTCTTCATAAGAGACATGCTCCAGCCAGTTAGTGGCTCTCTGGATTCATTCCAACATGTCAACATCTTTCTTGTGTTGGGGTACCAGAGCTGGACACAGTACTCCAGGTGG
>VYZQ01034367.1:10617-27233 GCA_013400655.1 Mystacornis crossleyi | reverse complement strand
TAGTTCCAGGACTTCACCATCATATTTATTATGCGTGACACAAACCCCAGTGTTTTAAAATTTTTTTTTGTTAAAAAAAGTAAAATATTTTGTTACAAGTACCCAGTAGTTCCCTACTTTTTTGGAGGTTTAAGCGTGATACCAACAGTGTTACTCTTCCAGCTTTTCATAGTAACTGAACAAAAAGCACTCATTGTCAAAGACCCTGAAAGTCACTGCTGATCTCAAATCTGTTTCTATGGATCCTCTCTACATTATCATTTCTGTTAATCATTACTAGGATAGGAATCATAAAAACGTTAAAGGTTTGGTTTTCTAAAAATGTTATTACAACATCAGAAGGTGTGGATTTATAAGTGTACCTGCTACCCTGCAGTACCTTCTTCCACACACATCCTTACTCCACAGTAGACCTGAAGCTGTCTATCTGCCCACCTGCACTGAGGTGAAAGCCACTCACTTTTACTGGGAAGGACATGGATGGAGCAATTGTTCCAAAGTGGTCGTTGGTGCAAACCTCCCAGGATGCCGGAGGATAACTTGTGCTCGTAGCCTTTCCAACACTAATCCCTCCCCCTTATCAATTCCAGTTGGGCAGAAGGTTATTTGAAAGCAGGAGGACAAACATGCAAAGCAGACGGAAACAATTTCTAAAGTGGGATCATTTTAGCAGGGAGTTATTTTATTTCCAAACAAAGGCATGAACTCTGCAATACCCCTTGATGAGGCAGGTTTTTGAAAAAGCTATAAATGTTTTTTTTAGTTCACTTAAGGCTGCATTCTAAGAGATAAGCTTTAATTTTCAAGTTAGCTGCTTACTAGACAAACACTGAAGTGGAAGTGGCAGTGTAGCGGTCATGTCAGCTAATGAGGTACTCCAAGAAGAATCTGGTTACTCACTCTCCAAACATGTACATAAACTCAAGCTTTCAGAAGGACTCAGTCAACACCTGAAGATGAGTCTTGAGAGCTTATCTTGTTGCAGAGTACTGTACGTACTATAGCTGGATGTACTTAATAATGCCAGTAGTTAATGCACAAATCTATAAAACAGAAAATAATAAATTTCTGGGTTCCCAGAAGATGAAAATCTGTATGCAGTGTTAAATAAGGAATTACCATCACACCACACTGGAAAGTTCCTAATACCTGCTCCTTGGACCCTGAGTGTGCTTCTGCTGCAGACCCCCAACTCCCCTGACATTCCCTGTTTCATAATAGATCTTCCTGGATGCATGTGTTAGCTCTGATGGCAATCAGATCTCCACTGCTACACACACTCCATGTGTTTAAAAACAAAGGTCATTTGGTGAAGACGTTAGTAGTTACTGCACATGATTTTGCCATGTAGACTACTGTATACTGTGATGTAAGTGGGAAAAACGATGGCAGTGAATAGATGTAATTATATGTAGAACCAGTGACACGCCACATACAATTCCGAAAGTACAACACAATCAGAGTGTCAATTATTTAAGCCATAATTAACATAGCTCTGCATGTCTTTCCAAGGCTCTCACAGAACACAGAGCATTGTTATAGTGGAAGAAAAGAGAAAATAAAATATTAATGGAGGACTGCTTTGTTCTCAGCACACTGAGATAGAGGTGGTTGTAAAAACCGGATTCCTGCAGTTGCTACCGCTTTAATTAGGAAGGTCGCTATCTTCCTAGACTTCCTTGGATTCCTTTAATTTCCACAGAGGAAAACGGCTTCTGAATTTTATTGAACACAGTTGAATTTTTATTTTCAAAAATCAAAACAGAAACATTTCTTGGCATCTGTTATGAGCACTGGGTGTTATTTGCTCTTTAGAGATAAAGCTGTTTTTATACAGGGATATAGCTTGTGGGGAAAAAAAAGAAGGGCCAAATATATTCGTACTGGGAAAGCTGCTCAACAGGGATATCACAGTCAGCAGAAAATATCTAGCCAACCTAATTCATCCCATGCTAGAATCCACTTAAGGCCAAGGAAATACAATAGATAATATATAGTTTCACAACACTGAACCAAATGCTGACATTAACTCGTTCATACCTGGAATCTAACAACTTTTTTTCCATAGAAACAGTACAGCTCCAACAGGCACGAGCTTCAGCATCTCCTCACACCAAAGTGGAGGTGGCAATGGCAGGAAATCATCTGCGTTTTGCAGCTAAATGAAAGCTTGGCTGTCTGTTATCTGAACTACTACCCAGATAGAATCACTGACAAAGCACACCAAACTAACACCAAATGCAAAACAGAGGCAGAAAATGACTGAATAGAACTGTGTTATCACCATTATTCTCTTACTAAATCCAAAACACAGCCCTGTACCAGCTGTTAAGAGGAAAATTAACTCTATCCCAGCCAAAACTAGGACAGATATGTAGGTTAAAATTTATAGACAGAGTTCCCAGAAAGGAAAACAAAAAAGGCCTGCATAAAATCTGCACTTCAGCTTTGAATACCGGGCTTTTTTTTTTTCTTGTAATTCATTCTTGGACGTCACTCCAGCCAAAGCTGCTTGTGTGCAGGAAAAAACAGGAAATGTGAGAAGAGGTTACCCATGTGCTGCTCAGGGTACCTCCAACTCCAGCATCTCTGCTTTTGATTCAAGAAAGGGTTTCCTAAATCTAAGCCTGCAAATAGTCAGCACTGCTCTTCTTTTGAGAGCAAGGACTGTTGGATGTTTGAATGAATTCAATGCAAGTATGATGAAGTTGCATTTACTCGTATAACTGAATACAAAAGTCTTCATAAACCCAAGATGTTTGGATGGGATTAGAATTTCAGACACTTTGGAAGATGGCAACCAGCGCCACTTTTCATACATCATTTATTCAGGTATAGTTTCCATAATGTGACTTGTAATTGCATGGAACTTCATATTTTCCATAAAGATGTATGCAAATCGAGCTCAAGACCTATTTAGAAGTCTTAAAAGATTCATTGCTCTGGTGATAGCTTCACATGTGAGTGAATTTCATTCAAGTATCAGTGGCCTTATTAATAGACCCAAACACTTCTGCTTTCCCATTTTTACTTAACATGTCTTGTTAACAGATAGGCTTTAAAAGTAAATCTTCAGAGCGAGTTCATCCTTTGAACTATCACCATGAAGCAATTCCCACAAGAAGGAATGGCACTTGCAGAGAGCACTTGCAAGAGCACATCCATCCCCCAGCAGAGCTGTCTGCAGAGGGATGTCTGCCACCCAGACAGGTAAGGCAGGCAGTGGATAAAGACCAGGAGATCCTTAAGCATTGGTTTAGTTACAGTCTTGAAGAGATTCAGAGATCTTCCAAAACTTGAGAGCCCAGAGACCAGCACACCAGGCAGGCACTCATCAAACATTGTGCCTTCTCTCAGGACTGATGTCATTTCTCTTGCCATGCTGTCCATTTGTTCCTCTGTTTTCTGCTTTCAGAGGGTAAGTCTGAATCATGACTGCTGAAAAACAGTTCCCAGGCTTTTTTCCTGATTACATGATGCAGGTCTTTGGAGTATGAGAGCTGAACAGGTTAGTGAGGGTGCAAATAGCAGCTGAGGGATGGGAACTGCGGCTGGCTCTTGGTGGGGCACCTGCACAGCACAGGTCTTCAGCAGGAAGAACAGAAAAGGACTCGTGACTTTGACAATAAGATTCACTGTAGATTTCACAGACAACAGCAGTGATCACATTTTATGATCTTTAGGCCCAATCCTGTGCCCACTATAATTACATTTACAATAGTAATTAAAATTAAAAAAAAAAATTAATTGATTTTAGAGAAAGCACAAACACTTCTCTTCTATTCCCTAACTGAAGTTTCTCTGTGTATTTATTTTTGACAGCTATTTTGTAGATTGGCTGTGTAGCTCTGAATAACAAGAATTTTGTCACTGACAGTAATGGAAGCAGTGACTATTTGTACATGATTTCAGTAAATACAAAATAGGGGGCTTTTTAATTAAAGACCTCAGATAATTTCTGTAATATCTTTCAGAGAAGAACATTAAACTGTCTTCATCTCAACCCATGGATTTTACTCTTTTTTTCCCCCCTCAATTCTCTCCCCCATCCCACTGGGGGAGGGGGAGTGAACAAGTAGCTGTCTGGTGTTTAGCTGATTGCTGGGTGGAACCACAATTATTTTCCACATATGTGTTTCACAGGTAATGAAAAATAGTTTTGAAGATTTATAAAAAGTTTATTATTTTACTCCTTCCATTTTTTTTTTAATCAACGAGAGAAAAAACATTACAGTACAGGAAATTCACACTTTTTTCTTTTGCTTACTAAGAAGGGCAAATTAAAAAAAGAAAAAAAAAAAAGGCGCCAAAAAGAATTGTTCCAAGGATTTGGTAGAAGACCTGGCACTCATTCCCAATTTCAGCACAAGGAAGTACCCTGCTGTATGCCCCATTTTGAGGTTAAAGAAAGCAAAATACACATGTGTAATAAAACCAGATATTCGTCATCACTCTATTGATATAATTCGACTCCAACTTGCAAGCAAGAAACTAGTAGATCAGACTGTACAACTGGAGTTAAAGTTTAGGTGAAATAAACACAAAATCACTCTGTTCCTCCCAAACTCTTAAGAATATGGCTCTAGCCAGGTCCTAAGCAACAGAGCAGACCAGGCAGGTTGGCTGCTGAACAGAGGGGAAGGAGAAATCTAACTTTGCTCCCTTTCCACAGAAATTCATCTTACATTTTGCTCCAGAGCTCAGTACTGAGAAAGCGTCCTTAAGATATGGTACATGAGATTTTTCAGCTGTCAGAACCAGCTTCTCCCTGAAATACACAGCAAAATACACAGCACAGCCCTTTTGGTTCACCTGCCTCCATGGGAGTCCCATGGAAGTGACCTCCCAGGGCCTCCCTGCCCTGCCTGCTCCTGGGCAAGGGGAGCTGGGCAAGGGGAGCAAGCCACAGGGCTAGGATGGTAGACAATTCTTAAAGAGAATTATAGAGATTTTAGAGTAAAATACTATAAAACCATATTGCATATGTTTTGGATGTTTTTAGATATGTATTTTAAGAGAATAGCTACTGATAAGAAAGCTTAATTTAGACAGACACATATGGTGATTTCACAAGTAGAGCACATGATAAATTCACAGGAGCTGAGCCCTGTGTCATGCTCAGAGCAAACATACATGTTTTTTTCATTTAAAAATTCTGCAGAACTGAGGAGAGACTCATTACAATCAACACAGAATTTAAAAGTAAGAAAAGGATAAGACATGAAGAAAACCACAAAATTTTAAAAGTATAACTTCTGAAAACTTAAGGTAAAATTTTTAAAACTTACAAAAAAAGTTCAGGGGGAAAATGAGAGGCTTTGGTCTTATGCTGCCACAAGTCATAGTGATTTGATTAAGGAACATCCCAAGGAAATGTCAGCAGGACAGCATACAGAGAGCAGAGCATTCTCTAGTAAGGGTACATGAGAATATTAAACACAATAGTCATTGCCTGATAAAAAACTCAAGACAGACAAGAAATTTCAAAAATAGAAGCTGCTGTGGCAAAACTAACCCAGCCACATCATTCTGCAGATACATGGTGTGTGTTACTGATGAGGAACAAGCCACTATTGCTGACACACAACAAAAGAAGAGCTAGAAATACTAGAGATGACAAACAAGGCCAGGATAAGTCAGCTAAAAACTTCTAAATGTTTCAATTCAGAAGTTTCCAAAAAGTAACTCTTGCATGTTAAATATGGTATGAACATTCACTTCTTTGTTATCTAAAGAAATAAAGCTACAGGAAAAAAAAAAAGTGAGAGGCATCTATTTTCCTTTTCAGTGGTATCAAAAGAGAGTAATCTAGCTGCAGGAATAAAAAAGGGCCAGGACAAAAATCTGGAAAAATTATACTTCCCTGAAATAGAGAGGAGGAAATAACACTGCAATTCTGACAGAACAAAGGAAGAACAGCTTGTCCACCAAATTGTTTCTAGTGATAGTGGAGAGAGAATGACCTTGGACTATCTGTAACACAGACTCTTTTACTTCTTTGGTTGTGATTAGTGCCAAAAACAGTACTAAAGAACCTGAGAAAGGACTCTATGAAGGTTAGACTCCTGAAAACAGATGAAAGAGTCTGAACACGCAAAATAACTCCCCAAAATTATGGACTATATGGGAAAAGAGTAAAGAATCAGTCCTAGCACACAGACAGATGGGTTCGGGAAGATTTATTTTATCTGATAAAGCAACAAACCCCAGTGCTAACCAAAAGGCAGAGAGGTTGTGAAAAATGAGAGGCTTGTGGAAAGTACCCCTCGTATGGCAGCTGGCCCTTCTCCCATTGCAATTGTCAAGGAGGAGGACTAGGTTTTCAAAGCAGAGTTAAAGTGGGAAAAGACAGCAAAAATTTAAAGCCCTTAACAGTGATGAGAACAGTCATGAGCTGTGCCTGTTGTTTGGGTCAGAACTGAACTGACGTGGACTCACGAGCAGAGGTTTAGGGACCCAGGGGCCCGTGTGGGCAGCCCTCTGTGCAGGGGCAGCGCGCAGGTGTTCCCATGAGCGATCGCATTCTGAGCCCACACAGGAGAAGGCCAAGAGCCTCTGAGGACATCCAGGGGAAGCTGCACCAAGCCCACCGGGATTTCCATCCGAAGTCCAATGGCTGCTAATACAGTGGCATCTCTACAACAGCAGCTTGTCTAAGCACCCCCAAAATGAACGTTATTTTGAATACAATAACGTTTCAGATTTCTTGAAGTACTTAAGCAGTGCTTCAGCAAACTGTTAAAAGTGTTTTGGATGAGACCGGATACTATGGGATATTTTTCCCACCCTGAGCATCTATTGCTGCACAGTCCATTTGACAAGTACTATCAATGCCACTGTTTTCCAATCCAGTGTTTATTTACGCTGTTTTTCTATCTAGCAGACAATCTAGTACTACCATGTTGATGAGGCTTTTTAATGTCTTCTAGTTAGTTTGTTTAATTTTATATATACTTTTATCTCACATGGTTTTTCGGGGAGTTTTTTCTGCCTGGTAAGCTGTCCATAATAAGAAAGTTTAGAAAAAGGCAAAGTCAACAGTCATTTAGTAATTAAGTTTTCCCTAGGTATCTTTTTATTCCAAGGACAGGGAAAATTGTGCTAAATTCAGATGTCACCATGTGGTCAGGGCTGACAAATGTTGACTATTTCTTAGAATAATACTCATGTTGTAGCTGTCCTATGCGGTCCTGTGGGGTTTTGTCTGCTGGTATGTTAGCAAAACAGAGGTCCAAACATGAAACCTTTCTTTCCTCAGTGTGGGTGTTCAGGAAGTTACATGCCTGTGAAATCCATAGGATATAATTGAAACAACTTTGCAATCTAATGAGAGAGAACTCAAAATAGGGCCTTTGTGGTATTTGCACATTGAAAACAATCGGGAGTTTTCCCTGAAAAATAGCCAAGGACTGAGTCCCCAGAGCATGTTTTCCACTGCACCAAGTCTACACCAGTGCACCATCAGTCTCACTTAGGCCTCAAAAATAAAGCTTAAAAGGACACAAATGATATATATGCCTTGGGCTGAGCTTCAACCCAAGAGTAAATTTCCTCCAAAAGCAATTTTATGTTGCTTTCATCATCACTGGCAAAGATACTGCTTACAAACACTGTAAAGTGCTTTCCTGCTCGGAGCCCGATGGCAAGCAGTTCCTCTCTTAAGTTTAACCAAACAAAAGTAACAATAAAATATGGTTTGTACCCATCTGGGCAATTATCACTAGATGCTGGAAAGTAATAATAGTGTCTCTACATAGTAGATGGTGGCATTTCCAGAATGAAATTAAACTAGGTCCAGAACAGGAACTGGTTCTAACCACACAATAAAATTTAGCTGGAAGTTGAAAAATGCAGTTCAGGCAGGGAACGGTCTCCTTGTCTTAACTCTTGCTGTTTCATCTCTCCTGCCACTCTGTCCCTGAGCCCTGCAGATCCTTTGGTGCTCTGCAGGGAGTTAAACAGGGTCCTTGCTCAGAGGCCTCGGAAAGCTCCTTATCTACAGATCTGAGCACCTTCTTTTGTTACACTGGGCTCTGTTTGTTTCTCTGTTAATCTCAGCAGAGTCTTGTATTCTTTTAGCTTTTTGCCCTTTCACGTGAGGGATTAACAGTGTCGCTTGCAGGCTTTGGCCGAGACCTGCGCGTACCTCTGGACGGGCCGCCGCCCCCCTCCCCTCGGTGGCATGCAGCCATGGCAGGCCCCCTGAAATGGTAAAACACACCAAGCCCCAGAAATTTTAATCTGCACCGACATGTCAATGGCAATACTGGGGTGAACGGTAGAGGCAGGTGACAGAGGATGGACAGGAATCTCTGGACGGCGGGACAGGAGTGAACTCTCAGGTGCATTAAGCGAGTGCAAAGGTGTGGCAAAGGAGCAGCGCAGGTGACAGCGGCAGAGCCATGTCGTGGGCAGGAGCAGCAAAGGAGCCGTGCTGTACACGACGGGAGGGAGCAGATGGCATTGCAGGTGACAGGGGACGAGAGAGCTGCCCGCCAGGGTGTAGTCACACACAGGGGGAAAGAGGGATGTTCTGGGGTGGCAAGGGGCAGGAGATGAAGGTGGCTGGGTAACAGCTCTGCCAGCGCACTGCATCTCTCAGGCAAAGGTGCTACACAACCTGCTCTGAAACACAGGCTGGAACAGGCAGGCAGCAGAGTGGGACACAAATGCTGAGCTCTAAGAGGAAATAAAAATCTTGTGAGAAACTGAAAAGAGGTGAAAGGAAAGGAAAATAAAGGGGATGAGATTATAAGGCATTTACAAAGCCCTGGACAATTTCAAATGCTGTGAGTACAATAAAAAACCGTTGCAGGATCTGGATCCAAACCAGCAGCAATGAGAATGTGTTACTATAGTTGTACCATGGTAGTATATATGCCATAGCTACACTGCAAGGAACAGCACACCACGAAAAGTGTTTGATGTAGAGTTTTTAACTTCTGTTTCACACTTATTTTCTGTTTAAAAGAACAGAAATCTGCTGTCAAATAAGCTTATTCTTTCTCATGGAAGTTTATTTAATCTCCAGCTTTGCCACAAGCCCTTCCCCTCCATCTCAAAATACATTCTTTCAATAAAGCAAAAATACTAATTTCTATTGCAAGGCATGCAGTTACCTCAAATAAGCATGTTAAAAAAGCACAGATTATTTGTCAGGGGGCAGGGAGGATTACCAGCTTTTAAACCTTTACATTTTCATGTCTTTCTGATTCTTAGGAAATTAGAAACAAAACGATCAGCTGAAATTTAAACCTAAATGTTTTTGAGGCAGCTCCTTTGTCCATTTTTTCTTTACTGCTTTTACAACAAATCTGAATCTGTTTGTTATTTCAAGTGTTGGCCTATTTTCAGCAGTTATTATGATGGTACCACAATGTGCAACTTGACATCTCCTCCTCTCCTCTCATTCAAAGTCTCCCAGGGCCCAGCCATTTCACACAGGCTTGCTTTAGGCATTTATTAAATATGCACCTTCCAGTAGGGTTTAAAAACACCAACTAATCTCATCAGAGGCCAGAGACCTCCAGATATGTAAATCTACATCTGTTCCTCTTCAAAGGAAAGATTCTCCTGGATTACTCCAGGAGAAATGCATCCCACCCGGATATAGCCACTGAACCAGAGAAAAAGAACTCCCATGGCAAACGTGCCACCTCAAACTCACCAAGATCCAACGACAATGAAATTACACTTAATGTAATTCACTGTTAGCTTTAAGAAGCAATTAAGTAAAAGGCAGTACAGCACTTGCCGTAGGCTGTTGGTTCCAACAGGGGCCAGTGAAAAGAGGCACATAATGTTAAAATTGGTAACGTTAGTATTAACATAAGGATGAACTGTAGGTGGCTGCTCGACTACAGTGCTGTAAAATAGCAGAGTCCATTAACAAGCAGCAATCACCCTTCCCTTTTTTCTTTTTTAAAGTGTGCTGTAGATGTTTGCCAGTGAAAGCATGCAGCAATAATTAACTGTCTATTAGCCTGTTTTATAAAAAACCCCCAGAATTCCCTCTCTTCCTCCCAAATGCCCCACCAGTATCGTCACCTCCCCATACTGAGAGGGGAGATGAAACAAGTTTATGAAAAATATTTCAAAGCTATCAGAGAGGGACTACACATTTCACTGCAGTAGAGCAATCTCACACCCAGCACATCCAGTTCTCAAGTGGGAGTGAGCCCTTACTTAGCTTTTTACATCCCCATTTGTATAATACAATTTTAAAGGTGAGCACAAAGGATTTTTCTCAGCACCCAGTCATATTCTGTACATGTATGATGAGTTTCACATTACAATTAGAGATGCCTACATATATCTAAAATATAACCTTAAAAGAAACAAATTTGTAAGCCAGAAATTAACATGACATCTAATGTATTTTTCATTCACTCGTATCCCCATGGCTTCACTGACTACAATTCAAATTCAGAATTTGACCATCACAAAAAATAATCTGAGTGTTCTATTGTCTCCTGTTTCTACATTTTTATTTGAGGGATTTTTGGTAAGCTGCAGAATTTTTGGTTGAATCAGACAAATAAATACAGTCTATCTCATTTGGGAAAAAGGTATGGGATGGTACATGACAATATTTTTTTAAAACAGTCCTGAAATACAGCAGATAATTTTGTAATTAAATCATTTACTCAAGTTTCAGATACTTAAAACACATTTATATATACTTCTGAGATTCTGAAAAATTTCTTGGCTGAACACAGTCTGTGCACTCTGGAATTCATATAACTAGAAGAGGCTGATGCAGTGATTTTACTATGCTTAAGGTTGATAAAAGCACAGCTTTATAATTAAAGGCTTTGAAGACTTTTAAAATTTTATTTATTTACTGAACAGGCAAAATGTAGCAACTACAAAGATGTGGGGGACATATCCTTTGAGAAAGACAGAAAGGAGGTGAAACCTTGTTTTGAAAAGAGTGAAATACATTTAAAATTACTTAAAATAAAGGTTCATGTCTAATGAAGCCATCACATAAAAAGTGAAACTCATATGTTCAATTACGGCTTATATTTTTCTCACAGATAAGATCTGAGTGAACTCTTTAAAAGTCAACATTTTCTGTCATAACAGCAGTTCTACCTCTCACATGGCAAACAAACTACACAAAAAGGAGGGAAAGATGAAACAAGGGATATGTGCAGTGTGAATGGACCTAAATCTTTTAATTAACACCCTCTGAAAAGCACACTCTTTTTCCACCAAACTAATAAAAAGTGTGAGTGTGGGGTCTTTGTTGTTGCTCAAGCCTCGCCTGCGCTCTAAGGAACTGAGGAAAGGCTAATCAGGGTTATTTAAAGCCACTTTCTACTTGCCAGGCTCCAATATCTCATTAATTCACTCTTAGTTGGCATCATTGTCTGATAGTGTTTGAAAATCACCAAAGAAACAAGGATTTCCCCTAATCCTGTCCATCAGAGGTAACTCTCTGGAAGACGATACCACACCACAGTATGTAGGACATGGAATACAAGTGTGCACATAGGGAAATATCCTGTTTTCATGCAAACTACCATTCTCTGTGGCTCAACACATACGTGACAAATCTAATGAGCAGATGCTTGTTTAGGCCTGAGCTTTACAATAAAAAGAATAGATGTTATGATTATAGTGTAAAGAAATCATCCTGAGTAACTAATCTTTGCTTGAAACTATTGCCTGGTTTCTTTAATCATATTTGTAAGAGCTTGACACAAGCAAAATTAACAGGTGGTCATGTATATATTTACATGAGAAAAGAGAAGATTTTGATCATGGTCATAGGGCAGAAAAGCAATTGCTTCAATGACTTTGTTGTCATAAACTACAGCATTCAGTTAAAGATGAGGACTGCTGTTCTGGGATATTTGTCATGGAACAACTCTAACCCTGGGGACTGGAGGAAAACCTCAATTATACCAACATGCGTATCTTCAACTGAGCATCACCTCTATCATGTCCAAAGACAGCCGAACTGAGCCTTAGTTAACTTTCCAAGAAGTTTCTCCTCTGTACAAACCAGCCTTTATTGCCCACTTATACTAAAACAACACCTATATCCAAATGATGTTTTAAACCACGCATGAGCACCATGTCACTGAGTGCTCCCTCCCCAGTGGTTTCTGTAATTCACCTTTCTATGATCAGGTCAGGCCACTCTTGGGGACCAGCTGGCTTCAGACCTAACTCTCTTCACATAGCCCCAGTTTCTTTTAATTCCTGAAAAGGGAACAAAATAAGATTCCCTTACAAGCCGGCTGCAATGAAACAGCCCAGAAGAACCACAGCTCCCAGTTTAGTATCATAAATACTTAAATGTTTTTGTCTTCTGATATTTTACTTATTTTTTAATGTATATCTTTGCCATTTGATTTCTTATTTTTTATTAAGTATAAAGCAAAGTTAAGTTTAAAAGGATGTTTTAAAATTTCCATTATGGAGTTGCAACCCTGAATATCCAATTGTCATGGCCATACTTACCTTTTCATGAATATTTACTACATATGCTAAGCAGGAAAGATTCAAATGTTTCATCGTATAAAGCACCTTCAAACTCTTCTAAGGAAGTGCATGTCTTCAGCCCACAAATTACCTTCATAGTTTTTCAAAATCAGGATCTCTCTTCACTGTTGTATTTTAGGGTGAGTCAAAAATTCAGGAAAAGCACGTCTCTGATTCATACTGTAAACACAGGTGAACCATGATAGAGGTAACATGAATTACTGTAAGTCCCAACACCCCAGTTCAGGTGCCATTAGCACTGGATTTGTTGCTGAGCTCAGAGCTCTCAACACCATTGATGGTACGTATGTTCACAGGTTATGGTTCATGGAAGACATGTGAAACAGGGGAGTGTGCAGTCATTTCCCACTGACTTAAATTTCTCTTGTTTATAAGCACATTTTATCCTGCACTGCTACAATAAAAGAATTTTAGAGTTAACAGTAGACAAAATAAACAATTCATCAGGAATCAATTGTAGACAAGCGGGGCGGTGGCATTGGTTAGTGCTGCTATCACCGTGCTCTGACACCTTCTGACAGTCTTCGATATTTCCTCTATATCACCGACAATTGTCCCAGACTCCAAACTCTTCATTCAATTTTTCACATTTCTAAGTGCAGTTTCAGTTTTAATCTATATCTTTAGAAAGAGCTTACTTTGTCTCATGCATTTTATATGCCCTTTACTATTATGGGGAAGGAAAATGTAAGTATTGATTCTGGACTAGGTAGGTTTACTGAATCACAAAGACATATGCTGAAACTGCAGCATAAAATGTATTCTATAAAACAAAGTGAAATAAGTGGAAAATGATTGCAGCACAAATTGTTTATGAATCCCTATAGAACACAGTGTTGTATAAACCCAAAGGGAGAGAAGTACTTATATCAAGCAGTATACAACCTAAATAAAACAATTTTTCCTGCACCTGATAAAATCAACACACAAATAGGAAGATTATGCCACAAAATTTTTAATTAATAGCAAGCCATGCATACCACAGTGTATGGGCCTGAAAATTTTGCCAGAAAAAGGTAGTGTCTATAAGTATGGGAAGTATTTTATAAATCTTCTCAAGGTACATGGTTTCATTAAAAAATCAGTTAGTATTTACATCAAATCCAAGGAATGCAGACTATAGAAAAAAGATTTCACACTTTGTTTGAAATCTCCAAGTTAGCTATTAGTGAAGATATTTCAGAAGTTTAAAATACTAACTTTTTGTGTAATTGGGCCATAATAAACATGGATACAACAATTCCGCATATAAAATGAGAATCCAGTCAGTAGACTAATGTAGATAAATGTGGGCTTTCTTTTCTGCTGGCCACCTCACCTTATCTTATATTAAAATGCTGCTTTATTGCCACCGCTGTGAAGTGTCACCAATTCTCTGGCTAATTAAAAGATGGGCAGCAGATTGCCATTAATGAGATTTGGCTTCCACAAAATAAGGCTCTCTTGGTGTGTGGCTGCGTAAGTCAGCTAAGAGAATCAGACCTCCCCTTAGATGAAGGGAATCTGTACAGATCACATCGAAGTAAATCTAAAAGTAATCCGCTGTATAAAGGAATGAGCTTTTTGCAATTGTATTTTTGAGTGTATGCAGGGGTCCCCCTTAGGGTTTTGCAGCCACAAAGATATCACACTCACTCGAGCTGGGATCTTGGAAGAAACACACAGTCAACAGAAAACAAAGGTTTAGCTTTCAGGTCTGCTGTATATGTATATGACCACATAAAAAAGCCCAAACCTAACTAAAGCTGTTCTTCACCATGCTTCAGTGGAGATGGAGGAGAAAAAAAGAGATACTAACATAAAAAATTACCACTAAAGAACTTCTCTTAAGACTTTTATCCCCAGCAAGACCTTTATTCTTCTGACCTTTTTCAAGATCAAAAAAGATCAAGAGGTGAAAGAGCTTGATGTCTTGTGTGGTAATGACCCCATTTTACCAAGTTACTAGCCCATAAAAAAAAAAATAAACAATATTCATCTCTTTTAACAACTCTTACCTGGAAAGACAAAAAGGTACAGGCTCAAACCAAAGTCTGCTGACTTCAGTGAAACCTCACCCAGCCCACTGCAGCTTGAAATAGGCAGTGTACCATCTTCTCCTTCTGGAAACCCACTCCTGAAGCCTTCTGGAGAGGAAGCCCCAACACTCTGCACCCAAAGAGCAGCCAGGATCACCCAATCCACTGGTGCCCCTTCCTCATGCCAGGACAGGAGTGTGACACTGTGGATTCCTCACCCTCTGGCTGTTACCCAAATCCTGCATTCACAGAGGATTCTACCCAAGAAAGGGCACCCATCTTAGGGAGGTGCTCCATAAGATGTGAAGATTTCATATCAAAGCTGGAAAAACTCCAGTGGAAATTGCACAGGGGTTTGTTGGAGGACATATGCCTATATAAATCACTCCTGAATTTATAAAGGTGGTATTAATCTCTGGAAGAGATTTTTCAAGTCAAGTTGCTCCTGGAAGGAATTCAGCTTAAGATCCTTGGAATTATTTTCCATTCTCAAAGTTTTAAATATTTCTCAACAAGACAAACACATGCATAGGATGCCAATCCACACACATCAAACATAGGCCAGCAACTGTCTCCATGGGCTGAGAAAAATTTTATGCATCATCTTGTTACTCCTTCATTTTCCATTAGGTGGGATAAACACTTGCTGGATCATCGGAGAGCAGCCACCGTCTGAAACAGATCTGCCAACACAGGCTGTTGGGCAGAGCTCAGATAACACTTCTCATTTTCCTAATCTCAGCAATATATATCTTTATATATAAATACTTCCTTATATATATGTATGTCATATTTATCTATATATGACATAAAATATACATGACCTACACATATAAAATTCAAATATCAGACCTTAGAACTGATAAATACAGACTGCCATCCCAAGCCTTCCCAACAGCTTTCCAACCTGGCTTTGTGCAGTTGTGTTTGACAACAGTCTGAGCTGCAATTTGAGGGCCTGAAAGTTCAAAGTCACGTCAGAGTTTCAGTCCCCTCTTTCCTTCTCTCTCCCACTTATTTGAATTCTTCTGCTTTTGTTTTTTTCTTAGAAAGTAGGTTTTCAGCAGCTAGCTCAGGGGAATGGGTTATGTTCTCTTCCCAAATCAGTAGAGAACTTTTGCTTTCCTCATACATAAAATAAAATCAGAATTTAAGTCACTGGTTTTAAAAACAATGGATCTCTTGAAGTACTTTGATGTGCATAGATTCCAAATATGCCATATTTTAATAGTTTAAAAATAAACAGCAAACTATAGAAACAAAATACATTCAGAGAACTATTTTAATTAGAGGCACCTTGCTGTCCATATCCAGGATACTGAAATTCCTAGGAGACTGTTGATTTGATATACAGCATACGTCTATGACAGACAGAAGGATCAATAAATACATGCTTTTTTCCTACCATATAAACCTTTTGTTACTTCTACCCCAGTGCACTCGGAGAACTTCGCTCGATCAGATTAGCTAATCTCCAAGTGATACCAACATAAAAAGCAAAGTTTTTTTCCTGCCTGTATTATGACTCGTCCATCACTGGTTAACAGTTTCAATTTAAAAGTGCAAAAGGAAATACTGGCCACAAAGGATATGGTTTTAATTTGAGATTTTAATTTTAATTTAATTTGAGAAACCTTCCAATTAATAGAATAGCTTAATTAAAAGATCTGTGTAAACTACATAATATTAACTTAGTGGTGAATATCTACAGAAATGCAAGATTAATTTTTTTTAATGTACAAAAGTAACATTACTGACTTTTAACAAATACCTTAAACAGTCATTGTTGTTCAGAGAACGATAGGAAAAATTAAAGCCAGGCAGAATTATGATGGTTTTAGAAGTGTTGGGCAGCTCAGCCTTGTTGGAGACACACCAAATATTATTCAGAATAAATTCATGGGTTTGTACCAATCTTTGATATATATAAAAAATTCCTATCTTTGCCCACAAAAGTCTAACCTTTGGCCACTCTTTAGAGAAGTTGCATTTTCTACAGCGTACTCTTGGAGAACAAAGTACAACAGCAACTGGCAAAGTTTTTGAACATACTACTGGAGGGAGGCTCAAGGAGCCAAAATC
>VYZQ01034363.1:121269-142860 GCA_013400655.1 Mystacornis crossleyi | reverse complement strand
CTACTTGCTGTTTGCTTTTGCTGATTTTCATGCCAGCCTTCCATCCTGGAATAATTTATTACCCTACTCAATTGGCAGAACTGACATAACCACAATTGTTTCAAGTTGCTGAAGATGGGGGAAGCAGTGTCTCAGTGTTTATGCAGTCTACTTTTTTAACTTGATCTTTCCTCTCACTCCTCTCAACACTCGTACGCGGTGACCCTGATAAATACAGTAATGCCTATAGTCCCTGACCTTTGAAAGGATCTCAGCCTTTTCCAGCAGAGATCCAAAACATTTCCTTGAAAATCTGCTATACTCTGATACCGGTTTTATTGCAAAGAGAAGCTTAAGTGACTGCCCAATATTGGTTGTATTATCACAGAAATGGGCAAAAAAGGAACATGTAAGCAGTAGTCTGGCAGTATGAACTTTTCTAAGGCCTGGAGATACAGCAGGAAGAGAGAAAGCAACTATACAAGAAAGCAGGAAAATCAGCAAAAGCAAACAGCAAGTAGACTGAATCTTTGTCTGACCCACAGTTTTTCAAAGCCAGCTAAATCACTGACACCAGCAACTAAACGGATCTGTGGTGCAGGTCTGGAGGCAACAGGGAAGACCAATGCCCTAAAGTCTGGCTGCTCCTGCATTGTTGGAGACTCAAAAGTGGTGTTTGTGGAGAAGGAGACACAGCAGCTCATCTGGTAAGGTAAACTAGTAAGTTCAAGAAATTCACCCAGGGCAGGAAACAGAAGCACATTCAAAAGAAGATTGAGAGGGAGGCAGAATTTCACTCTGTTCGAGCAGCCCTGCTCTAATGCTCTCTCAGCATTCCAGCTGCTGTTCATCAGACATGGCAAACTCTGCAGGAGTGACCATCACCCACGTCGTTGCCTCCATTATGCCTTACTTATTACTTACATAATACTTATTGAGTCATGTTAGAAAAAGCACCAGGAAAAAAAAGAACTATCTACTTGCTCTTTAAACTGATGTACCTCTATTAGACACATGCATGAGGACATAAAGGAAACAGATGGAAAGGAGTTCAGGTTTATAAATCAGTTTGTACTATTGAAAACTGGGAAATCCCAGTTTTCTGTCTTTCTATTAACAGCTGTACTAAAAATTTCTGTGTAGGAGAGTCCGTTCCCACTTCCTGGAATCTAGGATGTGTATGGTTTTTCCTACCTCACCAACAGCTCAGGAAACTGCCTGTGCACAGCCACCAGAAATACTTTCTGAAGAGAACTTGTTCTGCCTTCAGCATTTTTCTGGGCAATTGTCAGGGTATCAGAAGGCTTCAACCATAGCACCGCTTTCCATTTTTACTTATCTGTTAGGGTTTGGTATTTTCTTTTGGTTTAGGTTTAATTTNGTGGCTGGAGAAGGCAACACCCCTATTTTATAAACCTTAGTTAATCGGGACTCTGGCCAGTATAGCTGAAGGTTTGTAGACAGTAGAATGACCAGGAAATGATGCCATCACATGCAGATCTTTCCTGGCTGTTACTGTACATCTTCAAGTGACGAGGTCTCTCCAGTGGCACAGGGCTCAGCTTTGTGGGCACCCAGCCCTGCACTGCCTTCAGTCAGATTGAGGCTGTCACAAACTATTCTTAGAAGGGGCTTCTTTGAAAATTCAAGATATACATAGAAGATGCATATCTCCTTACAAAATATGGATGTACTTATGGGAGGAAAGGATATAAAGTCCTGAGGGACGGAGGGAGCACCTCCAGCTGACCTCTGGGTTGTAACTAAAACAGCAGTGTAGGGACTAGTAAATCTAGTAAGGGAGTTTCTGCTCTACTGTCAGATACCACTGTAGTAATGACATCACAGAATTTCATGGCACTTTTAATAGAAAAAAATCGACTTCTTCAGTGACAGACATTATAGATCCCCTTTTCAGTGTCAGCAAGTCTTCATGGGATGTATCTAAGAGAAAACTTTGTCTTCCCTTTCGAATTCAGTTTTCTGAAGTGTTCACACCAGCAATGCCCATTTTTTGAAATCCAGGTAAGCCCATTTTTAAACAAAGACAGACAAGAAGACATTTGGACTTTGGCAGGGCCATGCAAGTGTGTCATTATGGAGACACAACAGAAGCTAGAAAGAAACACTGGTTACACCACAGGCTTGGGATTAGACATGGACTGTTTGCTGGATGATGAGTTGGCTGGATTTTCACAACCAGAAAGTAGTAGTCAATTCCTCAGTGTCCAGATGGAGAGCAGTGGTGAGTGGGGTCCCTCAGGAGCCCATATTTTCACCAGTACTGTTTAATATCTTCCTTCAATATTATTTTCTTGAGACTGAAACTAACAGTTTCAAATAAAAATTGGTGAGAGCAAAATAATCTGTCAGTTATATATGAAGCACAAAGGAAGTGCACACCGTGTGACAGGATTCTCAGTATGAGGACATCATGCCAAAGACCTCACAGAAGTCCAGATAGATGATATCAGTAGATATTCCCTTGTCCACCAGTGTAGTGACTGCATCATAGAAGCCATTGGGTTGGTCAGGCAGGACTGGCCCTTGGCTTATTTAAGTTATTGTGAAACGTTTCCAACATCTTCTTTGTGAGAACAAAGTGACAAAGACGAGTTCCTACAAAAACTGGAAAGAGACTTCTGTTTTCTTAATTCAACCTGCTGGTCCCATAGGGATTCCTTCTTCATCTCAGCTGAAGATCCTTGTCAGACAAGCGTATGAGTATGCCCTGATCCATTTAAAATCTTGCTCATCCATTCCCAGGGACTGCAAAGGAGCAAACTGAAAGCCCTCAAAAAGGAAAAGCTCAAGACAGTACTGGCAAGGGAAGGAACAGTCAGTGAAAGAGCTACTGTCTGGGAACTTAATGATAGGCAAGAGAAGAAAGGTACAGGTCAGGTAAATATACAAGCATAGATGTTTATCTAAAAGGATTATTATCTTTACCAGAAGAGGTTGTTTTTCCAACAGCTCTTTAAGTGTTTTCAAAGATGCCTTATGAAACATGAAAGTTTTAGTGTAAATCAGGCAGTGTGCCAGACATAAGTGGTTTCCTGCAAACAAGCCTAAGTAAAAAAATCCCCTTACACTGACACACAAACACATCTCTACATCATCTGCCATCAACTATTATTTAACCTTCTCTTTTTTTAAGAAATACATGGAGACACCTACATATCATGGGTGAGCTTCAGTTAAGCCACATGGTAACTCTGAGCTCATTACAAACCTGAGGTAAGAAAAAATCTCAGACAATTAACTTCCTTTGGTTTGTTAGGAGCACATGCAAGACACTTCACCTGAGTAATGCCACCCCTGACTTAAAATGCACATCGCAAGGAAAGAATACCAGGTTTCATCTAATTAACCAGCTGGATTACACTGGATTTGATTTCCTCAGTTTCTTTTTTACAACTACCTCTGGGAAAAGACTCAGCTTCTCTAAGGGTTAGTTTTTGGCCCATGTAGCTGAGTCAGAGTATTACCAGCAGGAAAACCCTGACTGAGTTTTTTGTTTCTATAATGTTGTTTGAGGGGTAAAGTTAAACTACTAAGCACTCATTTAAACCAAGCAAACCTACAGGTAGAAAGTTCAGTAGTGGCCAGGGCTAGGACTGGCCAAAGCTGATATTGTAAAATTTTTCTGCATGTATTCTTCCCTTGTTTTGTAAAGTGTTTTCTGACTTTCTCACAGCGATACATGCTAGAGAGCAGGAAAGAGAAAAAAGAGTTTGAATCAAGTATTTTGACTGTAATTTTGGCAAACGTTGGTGTGAAACCAAACAAAAACCACAAGCAACTGTATAAAATTAAAATTTGCAAAATCCAAACTTGTGAATTTCCCTCTCAATAACAATATCCAGATCTTTCGCGTACTGGGAGCCCTTCTTGGACCTGATTTGCAAAGGTTCCTTAATATCTGCATCTAGAAAAGATTCCCAGCTTACACTGGGACTGAGTAGTGTCACAGCAGGACTCTTAGAGCCTCCCTGTCTTAGTGTGAACTCTGGGAAGTGCTGTGATGCAAGGGCTTGTTAGCCCCAGGTTGAACTGGAGGAGGCATAGTAGCATTCATGGGAGAACGAGAATGGCAAAAGTGGTTTTGGAAAAGAGCCAAGTTCTAAGCTGAGCATAAGCTGAGGTTTACGTGTTTTGCTAGTTTGAGCTACTATCAAAAAACAAGCACAAGGAAGTGGTCAAGATGAGAAGTTGATTCAGAATATGGATGCTCTTGTGATGAAAACCAATTTTCTGCAGGGCTCCCATGTCCTGACTGTCACCCCGAATATGACCAATATCTATTTCCAGACCAAGTAAGCCAGTCACTTCATCTAGCAGTATCCATTATGTTACCCTCGTGTATGACTGAGATCTGCTCATTTATGAGCATACAGGGCTATTTGTTTCCAACTGTCATGCCCTAAAGAAAACAAATATAAATCACCTGGAACCAGGAGAAATAACTCTCTATTTTTGAGAGTTTTGGTCATTCAATACTTCTCTAAGTACAGTTTTAGTAGGTATTCCATAGATGCAGTTAGATGAATGAAGAAGGAATTTTCTGCTTTTGGTTTTTAGTAATGTGCTTCTGAGAATTCAGTCCTTCAAAACTAAATGTCTACTAACTTTTTTGAAAATCTATGTTATGCAAGCAGGAATAGATGAACAAGAAACCATATAGAGTACTAGAAAACTCTAAGAGTGATAGTTAATTCAGGCAGGAAAATAAACATGACAGAAGCATAAGAAGGAAAAATAATGCTGGTAACATATTCTCATGCTCCAGAGGCATTTAAATCCCTGATGTGTTACTAGATCTATGTGGGAAGGTACCTGCTCTTCTTCCTGCAGAGGCCTCAGAAAACAGTGGGGTTTTAGGTAAGCTCAAGGATCAGCCAAACAAGAAAGGGAAGCTGTGAGCAGTAAACTCTTTGGACTATTCTAACGAGCCAGAAAAATCATCCACAATACTGAGTCGTAAAACATGCAGCAGGTTGGATCAGTTGGATCAGCACAACGTATTTAACAAGACTTTATAGAGGGGAACTATCTAATGTATTTTGTCTCCTTTGACAAGCAGTTTTGCTCCATCTCTCCTTTACCACGTCTACAGCTAAGCTATTTAAAAAATGAAACAAAAGCACTGTCAGTACATGTGTTAACATCTGGATACAAATGCACATATAAGATGAAACAGCTTCCTGCTGAGTGAGGAGAAAATGACTATGAAAGTTACTCATCTGTTAGGTCTTTCTGTAATGCCATCTCTTTCCAGATTTCTGCCTCTGTCAGGGACATGGGGAATATTTGAGGTCCAAAATAGCTCTCCACTTGCACTCTTTTTAAATGCTTCAATTGATTCTCATTAATCTCTGCCTTCAGTTTAGGAGCTGAGTAAGCTGCTTCTTTCATCTTAAAATTAAATTTGCTTGATTATTATTATTATTATTATTAGGTAGGGAAGACCCACCTGTTATTTGATGTGTTGGCTTCTGTTCCTTTGGACGTCAGTCGTGGATCATTTGCTGCCCTGATCACTGTCATTACTTTAGGTAATACTTTAAATTGTTACAGAAAAATCATCATCTGGTGATTTCCAAATTATTTTTCATTTATAAAATTCTCTTAACATCCTGACTTTTGAAACATAAATCTAGAGCTATTTGGAGCGCTTGAAATAAAATTCTTAGTGAAATATAAAATCAATAGATAGCATAAAATACTAACAGAACTGACTGCAAAAACCATGTGTAAATTATATGGGAGCCAAACAAGTGCAGAGCAGTAACCTGGCACCAATCCAAAGCTTCAAAATGAAGTTGGAGGGAATGGCAATCTACAGGCACTGCTCCAAGTTGCTCTTGCACATTGAAGTGCACACCTCAGTAACCTGGCATAGCCTGGGGACCTTCCTTTTCAGCTTTTAAAATCTATTTCAATGAAATTTATCTTTTTAAAACAGGAAGGAAAAAAAAAAAAGATCTGTAGAGTCTCTCCTGCATCTCAATTAATAAAATCGAGGTGTATAAAAACACAGAGCTGCGGAATAGATTAGAAGAGAGGTTGCTCCTCCTTCAGCAACTACATCTGAATGTAGTTGAATGGAAACCAAATACCAAAGTACACCTCATTCTATCAGCTCTCACTTGCTGAACACTGCTCTGGAGCCATGAAAAACATAGCGCAGTGGTGAGATTTACTGCCAGTACATCAATGACAATACCTGAATGCCACTGCAATGCCTTCTCTTGATCAGGTCTCGCTGAAACACGGAAAAAAGAAAAGGAAAAAAAAAAAAAAAAATTANAAAAAAAAAAAGAGAGAGAGAGAGAGAAAAAAACACACCAACAAAAAACCCCCAATAAAACTGGGCTGCTTTGATTGCTACAGAATTTTTGTATGTGGACACATTATCACAGATCCATGCTTAAGCAATATACCACTTTAAGTACAGGACAAACCTCACAAAGCCTAAATCTGTGGGTGATGTGGAAGGACTCACACTAGAGAGAAAGACTTATTCATTGCTGGGTTAGAAGACAGCTCATTTTGAATTGACATACAAATCTATCCATAAATTGTTAACAGATTTATCAAATTATAGATAGATTTGTATTTCAACTCATAAATTGCTTGTTTCACTCCACTGAAAAGGCAGACAAAGTTTATTAAAAAGATCTTGCACCTATTTGATGTGACTCTAAAAGTTTTCCTTTGTGCCACAGTACTGAGTTCAGTAGGCAACAAACTAATAATTACTTTGTGAATTTATTACCGTCAGAAATCTCAGCTGTGAACAGACCAATAGATGCATTTCTGCTGGCATTTTTAGCAGGGAGTACTTCTCTTGTTTTTTTAAATTGAATTACTCACGTGTTTAAGGCTGAGTGCACATTTATATGTTTGCAGAATCTGGGCAAGGCCAGGTAGCTAACTGAGGATCTGCTGTTAAAAAAGTAGAATCTGTGTCCTCCAAAGCCCAAAGTAGGTATTCACCAACTCCTCAGCCAAGTCTCACATTGTCCTCCTTCACCAGTATTATCAAAATGTTTATCTTTAGTGCTACACTTGTTGGCTCCTTTCTCCCTCTTTTAAAATCTATGATATGATTTCAGTTTTGTAAGGAGAGGTAATATCTTTTATCAGAGCAACTGATACATCTCTTTAAAGCATCAGGACTACAACAACACAACCACTATAATGTCATTAGTCATTTTAACAGAATTGAAATAATGGCCATGACCTCAGCCACCGCAGTTTGTGTATACTTTTTTCCTACAGACATCTGGCAATGTACCATAATCCTCCACCAACATGTCTGTCTTTGTTCAATTTCACGTCTCTTGAATGAGGCATAAAACAGCCTCCTTCCTTTCCTTTTTGCATGAAAAAGTGGATACTACTATAAAACGAACAAATTTTGATCTGCTGTGTAACTGGCAGAAGGCTTTCAACAAATCAAACGCTACTTCAGAGATTAGCGTACAGTTGGTTTTAGGCTTTTTCTTTTGTTGTTATTGTGAGATTTTTGGGGGAAGGGATGGGGGAGTTTTGAAAACCTCTTTTCACACTCTTTTTCGGTCTTCACAAATACGTCACTTTCATGACTTCCTTATTTTGTCTTAGAACAGCAGCCTGTTGCACCTAAGGTGGTCAGATTCTGCAGTTACCTAAGAAGTCTTGCTACTCTTGCCTGGGAAGGTGCTGAAGGAGGCTACATTTACTAATTACGCGTACGCAACTGTGTAGTCAGAGGTAAACTTGAACCACCTAACACATACGAAGCCAGCGCTTGAGGAAGGGCAGCTCCTGCACTCTCAGATATGATTTAATGAATCTTGCAGGGGCTTTGACAGAAATGTAATTTGCCAAACACAGCACATTTTTCACTGCCAATTAATTAAACAGCCTTACTCAGAAGAAGTGTCCAGTAAATTAAAGAGCTGCAAGCGTAGAACTTTACATTATCTAATTGTACCACAAACTCAGCTATTGAAACAGATATGACTGGTTATCTAAAAGGCTATGCAAAAAGCAGCTTTAAAAATGTTGTTCCCCATGCTATTCCTTAAGTTTGACTTATATTTCCTTCTTATCGCTCTTCATTCTCATGTGACTTCCACAATTACCCACTGACAGCAGTGAGACACAGCTCCCAGCTCCAGCTATCAATGTCACCAGCGTTCAATGTGCTGTGCTCTGTGCATCAGAAGTTGCCAGAATTAGTCTTTAAAAGGTTATTCTTCTCTCTCAAAATTCAGAAACCTCTTTATCCATTCCTGCTTACCGTTGGTAACTTCACAAGTATGATTTCAAAGCCTGGCTACAAACAGCCATGGAAGATGAGCCAAAACAGTGTTCCAGGATGGAAAGAAGTGCATTGTGCAGACCAGAAGAATTGATTCTCCAGCCAAAGGGCTGTAAAAGCAATGCATCACTTGAATCCCATCCACCTAAATCATTTCACACGTTTTTAGCACACAAGACAGTGCTCCGTGGTTTTGAGCACACAGAAAATAAGTTTCCGGGCTCTTCCCAAACACGAAGCTTCACAAGTTTCTCCTGTAAACAAACACTGCTTTAGGGAACATAAAAGAATGATATTCCCCTTTAGAAAACATCATTAGGAATGTGTTTGCCAACATGACCCATGAAATATTCAGAAAGGGTTGTAACACAGCATGCTACCTGTTTTTGTGGGAAAGAGACAAGAGAAGGGCTCCTTAACAACTTGTCACCTTGTAATGGCTTCTAAGAATCCTGTATTCTTTTGTTATCACCCAGCCTTGTCCTGTCCCACTCAGGAAACAGAATAACGGGAAATTTGAGTCTCTGTGAATTAAAACTAAATTTTGAAAACTATGGCCTTTTTGAAAATATTTTTCTTTAAAAAAATCTTAATCATTTGAGTTCTTGAATTCAACTCATTTTAGAATAAAATAACTATGCTATTTTTTTCATCTTATAGGCCATATAATACCTTGTTTTCAAACTACTAAATTAGGCCATGAGAATTTTTCATCTAAGAAACAAAGGAACTTTAACACAAAGCTCTTTTCTGAGGAGTGAGAAAAGCTAACAGGCAGAGGCAGGCCTCTGTGCTTTCTGAGATTTTCTCATTGCTGGAAGTCCTCTGAATCAACCACTATTTGCCATAATAAAAATCAACATTTCACTGCTTCTCAGAGAGCTCTACACTATTGTACTTCTTAAAAGAAGCAAATGACCTGCAGATATGCTTTCAAATGTAGAAGCCTACAGGTTTCTCCTATCTAAACTGGCAATCTCCTATACCTTTTCTAGAAGACTATTATTAATAATATCCCTTGACATTTTGTATTTGGAAAAATGAAATATGAAGGGAATTATATTGTTCATTCAGATCAGGAAAATTTTCCATCTCTTGCCTCATACAAAGTTATTACCATTGTATACCAGGTACTGTGAAAATTAAAACGTTCATGATTGTGGNCCATGACCCAGTGTTCACCTTGGGTGGAGCCCCTCGGAGGCTTTACACGCCCAAGGTGTATCTTTGAAGGCCCTTCAAATAAATTTTATTCTCTTAAATACTCCTTTTATTCTCTTACTCTTGTCTGGCCTCTGTTTTCAGGTAGCCACTTCCAGGCATCACCAGAACTTCTCTGGGAAACGTGTCCCAGTGCTTCACCACCCTCACAGTGAGGAATTTCTTCCTAATACAGAGTTCTCACTACTGTCTCACCCTACGGTTACACGAACTTCAGTGGTTTTAGTCACCGAGATTTCACCAAAAGCAAAATACCTCTGATTTTAACTGAGGTTAATGTTTGAAACTGAATNGTGAAAATTAAAACGTTCATGATTGTGGAACATTCCCATGCTGTGACAATGAAATCCATGGGCCACCAGCTAACTTTTGCAATTTAGCCTTTGGATTAATGACTTTACCTNAGCAGTGCTTTTCTGAGGGGTGCTGGGGAAGGAGCAGCTGGTTTTAGTTATACTCACAGTTATACTGCAGTGATCACTCCACTGACTTAACAGAACCCTACCCATGAAAGTTCAAAGTGCTTAGAGCTGAATTAAGTAAACAACACACATTGACCCAAAAACTATGAATAAGTTGTAGGAGAAGGTTCTGTAACATAAATTTTACCTAATTCCCCAGAAAAGCTTGTTTTTTCCTCTGTATCATGGACAGACTATGTTCCCATCAAGCACGAATTATTACTGTGTATAAGAATATGGTTATTCTAAGACTCAGACTGGGTTCACAGTGAGTAATAAATTTTTAGGTCACTCATGTTTAAAAAGTCTTTGTAAAATTTATATAGTTTCCCAGACACAAAAAATGTATACTTCATACTTTTTTTACTCTTCTTCTTCTGGAGGTAATTTGATTTACTGTGCTTTAAGTGAAGGATTCAAAGTAATTTGTAATCTACTCCTGGGCAATTTTACTTAAAGCACAGTGATAAAAGCTGTGTCATTTGTTAAAAAGGTTTTACTAATGAAAGTAACAGCTGTTGTCACCCATGTCTCTGGATTATCTCCTCTTAATGAGTTGATTCCAGGTGTCTTGCTTTCTGGAGTAGTTTAAATAATGTAAGTAACCATACTCTGCACACTGTTAAAATTTAGGCAACTGATTATTTGTATAATCATCCTGTTTATGTGGCAGTTGACCCTTGATCTGGGTCCCACCTAAGCTGCATTTTTTAATGTGATAAAATTTCACATGCACAGTAAAACCTGCAGTACATTGCATTGTTTGCTGTTTATTTCTGAACCAGCTCTGCAGTTCTTTTCTTGCAGCAGGAAGTTTATTGCCACAGAGGCTTCAGTGAAAAGCCACAAAACTGAGCTTCAGTAGGGCAAAAATTAGAAAGCCATGCCTTTTAGCACCACCAGCTTTTGTACAGACAGTCTTGAAGCAGAGAAACTGACAAAGTTTTTAGATATTAATGAGACTGTGTGTCAGCAAATGTATGAGATGCTTTGTTCAGAGAGCTCTGCAAAACAAGCCCTCAGAGGGATAAACGCTGAAGAATTGGTTTAGGAAAAAAATGTCAATTCAAACACAAATCCCATTTCCAGGCAAGGTTGCTCCATGTTGAAGACCATATCTGTTAGATTTTATGTGTGTCTTGATAATGAAAGCATTACTTGAAGTACTGTTATTCCTAATTCAATTTGCAGGATATATGTCACCAAGATCACAATTTTTACTTTCTTGAACCTTAAGTGTCACTAAATACACACAATAATCTCTCCCAAGTCTGTGCCTCCAACAGTCCTTCCTATGTTAAGGTGAATTAGGTTTGCAAAGTTCATTCATGAAGGTTCAGATATTCTTCTCTCTAGAACCCTTAAGAAATCTTGAGAACCAATCTCCCACTACATCATTGTATTTCTGTCCTAAACCTCAGGCAGGACACACCACCAGGTCTGTCTGCATGTGCAGCACTAACATCGTTCTTCAGTTTCAGTCAAGTTCAGCTCTCACAAACTCCTCCCGGTTCTGAGTTTAGGGATCTTATCTATTTTCTCTATTCCCAACTACCTGCATTGCTGATTGTCTCTGTATAAACTCTGGAATGACCAGATCAAGAATAACCATCTTTTCTGGTGCAATGAGTTTTCCCCTAAAAACTTTGCGTGCTTGAGTGCCACAAGACACAGATGACAAAGTTCTCTTGGGTACAGGGAACAAACAGCTATAGGAACAGTATGTTCTGACTGCTTTTTAGGGAACAAACAGCCATAGCAATAATATGTTCTGATTGCTTTTCCAGGGTGTCTCCACTCCACTCTGAAGTAGGACTAGTCAGCAAGCTGAGACCAAATAATGGTCCCAAACCTGTTGGTGTCACAGTGGATTACAAAATTAAAGTGTATCAAACAACCAGACACCCACAAGCAGCTTGAAGCACCAAAATTACCACTTGTTGAGCACAGCTTACAGAGAATATTTATTTATGCGGTCCTCAGGCACAAAATGAGACTATTTCTTCACCATTTTTCTACTTTAATTGCCTAATTTGTTACTCTTGAGTTCCTGGAGCTCTGCACTCCAATGTACATCAAAGAGTACCAGTATATCATCAAAATTCAGTAAAGTACTTGTAAGGGAAATAATTGTTCCAAACTCGCGTTTTAACCAATTGATTTTACATCATTGTACACAGAGCCAACTAGATTCACCTAAAAGAGGAAAAGCTAATCATTGCAACAAGTACCTTATCACTGCAATTATAAAAAAGATCAGCTTGTTTATCAAGATGATAAAAAAGGTGATAATGGCTTCTTCCCGTGTGATATATTTATGTGTGGCTGGGAAGAACAAAAATTATTTTTTAAAAATGGAAAGAAATACTTTTTATTAAAATAGGCAATTTTTCTACATCTTTAGAAATGAGCACTGAATTGGCAAGGTCAAAGAGCACTGGATAAATAAACAATGTTCCTGATGTCTTTAGCAATTAAGCACTGCAATTACTGCAGAAAATGTACCACCCCTTTTCAGTTCACCTCTCAGATAATTGTTCCATAACAAATTATAGCCCTTGCTGCTTTCTTTTAAGTGGTCTTTTAAACACTACCATGGCTGTGCAATCTGATTGAAAAATACAGGGGGAAGGGCTTGCACGGGGGTTTTTTTGTTTGTTTGTTTTAATCTTGATTTGACTATCTGAATTACTTGATGGCCAAGGTTTTTTTCCAAATGAAATTTCTGTCATTAAAAACCAAGTTCAAATTGCACTGATATTTTAATGCACTAGGTGGCATAATGATATTCATATTAGAGAAATTAAATGATTCACCGGCATCCAGATACTTAGTTGGATAAAAGAAGCCACCCTTTCTGCAAGATAAGAAGTTCTATAATAATTTCTGTAATTATAGGATTGCTAATACTTTTACCTCTTTTTTGTGTTCTTTGGAAGAGTGCTTCAAATTTTGAAAGAAAGAAACTATTCATATTTAAAGATGATTTAAGAACTGAAAGTCCTTGAAGGTAGGGATTTCCATTAAAAATCCTTTAAACCCTACTCCAATCCTGATTGTGATCAAGTTTATGCTGAGCAATCTTACCTGTGGCCAACATTAAAGCAGATGAAAGAAATGTGAGCTTGAGAGTGCTCACTTTTTCTGGGACTCCTGTTCCATCAGCTTTGATATGGGCCACGTTAAACACATGTTGACGCTGCCAGGAATTGGACTGGGTGACTTGAATCAATCTTTTTCATTTCTAACTCTATTAACTCCACCATTATAGTGGACATAATGAAAGATCCTTTTAGACTGATTCTGGTGTCAGTCTGAACCAGCATTATGTCAAAAAAAATTTAAGTCATCTTCATTTACTGTAAACTCAGAGACTTGCTTTTGCTGCAGGTGTTCTGTCACAGTTTGCTTGAATTTGGGGCAGTAAATTACAAGACACGTCAGTGTAAAGAGGCAGTGAAATCATTTATCATTAACTTGAAGAGGCCATTATTCAGCTGGGGAAGATGACTCTTTTATGAAATACAAAGGATGAGATCATGATTTAGTGACCAGAAGTGTTCGTTTTCCAAAACACAGCAGAATGTAGTGAATGTGAGAAAGGAAAGGAGCCTAAGAAGTTGATACGATTTTATCTGGATAATGTTTTGATGTTGGCAATCACAGTTAAAAGTGGCTTTTATGAAAGCTCCTGCTGATTAGCAGACACATTTTTTTGATTGACTAATGACCGTATCTGTCCCACTTCTTTCTGTGCAACTACAACTCTCACAAGCTGCAGCACTGCCACAAGCAGGAGCCCTATCAGAGCATCAGGAAGGGATTTAAAGAGGTATAAAGCCTTCTGTGTATAAAGCCTTCTGTCTTTTAAGGATGATTAGAAACAGTGGAGTTTCTAAACAAACACTTTAGAGAATCCAGAAATTAGAATTTCTCCAGTTTGTTCTCCTTTTTTGACGTAGTCAGTAACACGTTTACCTGTTTTATGACATTATCTCCACTTAGAAAGCTTATTTGTGCAAGGATAATAGGATAATGCTATTGCTGGGACTAATTTTGTGAAGACTGAAAATGTGTTCAGCACTGAAAAGGTGAGCATAGCAGGGAACACAGTATCAAACACCACCAAATTATCAGTTTCTGAAAGAGATTAAAGAAAGGGCTTCTCTATTTTATGACACAGTCAGTAAGGAATCCTGAAGTGCCTACCTTTTCCAGCTGGTGCATCCCTTCCTCTACACAGCAAATTGATGCCAGCGTTCTCAGGGTCTGGGGATAAAGGCACCTGAAACAATCCTGGCGACAGATCTTAAAGAGAGCAACGACACCTCCTTCCTGTAGGGGAAAAACAGAAATCAGGAAAGCAGCACTGGAGGTTCCCCTAGTACTTAACCAAGACTGGGATGGGGTGCGGATTCCTTTAGTAGTTATCCAAAATAACTATAGTAACAACACCAACAAAGAGGATGTTAAGCTCACACAGAGAACTCAAGTGGATTAATGCTTGTACACTAAGTGATGAAAAAGTAACAACCTCAGTAGGAGGTGTGCTTAAGTGATTTTCTACCAATTAGAAGCTCCATTTAAATTAAACCTGACATTCCTGCAAAAATTACAAAGAATCATCAATAAATGGCAATTAGAGTCACATTTAAGTGATCCTTCAGCCATATTCTATTAGTATAAAATCTGTTTTTATCATCCTATATTTCCCATTCCTCTAAATTTCTGAGCTCCACACAATATTTACTTAATGTTAAAATTATGAACGAGAAGGTCATAAGGTTGAAGAGCTACTGAAAATAAGGTGGGAATAGGTGTCAAATTCTAAACAGATACAATCCATATCTTCATCCTCTAATAAATAAAATTTGCATTCCTAAAAGTTTGTTGTTAAATACAACAATAGTGACAAAGACTTGAGTACATATTAGAGTACATATTAGCCATCCTTAATTTAATTACAACACAAAATGTTGTGCTATCAGGTAAACTACATATGTCTTATATGATGTAAAAGCAGACATATGATAAAGAGGAAAGCATTTAAATTACTGACGACAGATGAAAGTTCTCAGGCTAAGTATTCAGATTAGAGCAGTAAATTAAAAATACTTGAAATCATGGAGCAAGTGAAAAGTGCATCCTTTTTTTAAGCTTGTTTCAGTAGATTCTGTTAAAAAATATTTTTAGATTCACAGAAATCATCTACTTTTTCCTCAGCCATTTTTTCCTCAAGCATTATTTGAAAGCTCAACAGGTTATACTGACTTAAAACCTCTGGGCTACAATTCATATTTTACTCATTTCCAGAATTCTATATTTCTGTACTAGCTCTGCTTGAATACAATAGAGAATAATAGAGGAAGAAAAACCCTCTATTCAGTCTAACAAAAAATTTAGACCAAGTCATATAGAACTAGACAAAGTTAACTCTTCAACATATTTTCCAGATAGAAGTTTTATATCATGTCTTTGCAGAAGTATATGGAATTTCTGTGATGTCAGTGAAAACAATAGGCTTGCTGACATTTGTTAGGAGTAAAACTTATTTCTGGAGCTATAAGTGTTCATGTGTTTGTTATTTTATATCTAGTACCTCTATATATAGTCTAATGCAGAAAGATATTTCTGAGCCTTTAAATATAAAAAGAGGTAGTACACTAAAAAAAAGTTTCAGTCATATTTTTCCTTCCACAAAGGGATACTGATATTTCACCCAAGAAGTAATTAAATTGTCTGTCAAAAATATAGGGAAAAAGATGTTGCATTGTCATTCCCAATCCAAAGGTAACAGTTTTTGTTGGGTTTTTTAAAAATTTCATTATCAATTTGAATTTTCTCACAATTCAAAGGAATCAGGGATGATCTAATCCTCCACTTTAGCCATAATAAGCAGAAGTTTGTGGACAAATCTAGTAATGCTCAAGTGATGTTGGCACATTTGCTTCAAGCCTTCTCTATGCCAAATGGGTGCCCTGATTTTGCCTCTGATGGGCAGGAAGTGATTTATCACTGCATTTTTCAGGAGGAGATCTGTACTCTTTATTTTGTGCCTCATGTGCCATTACTAAGCTGTAAAATATTGACCATGAGTAATGAACTGAGAGATCTGTAAGTGAAATATTGGACAGGTGGAAAATACTGAGCCTCATTCCATGGCTTGTCAAAAACCAGTCCCCTCATTGGGATCAGAGCATTTCTCAGAATTTAGTCACATTTTTCAAGATTCATCCCCTGTATCTTTTGCAATGATGCCAGACCATTTCAATTCTGTGGGATGCTGTTCAGAAGGGCTAGGTGTAGGCAACGAAATCACCTGAAATACAATCAAATAAACTGTGAGAACTGGGTGAAAAAAGAGGGGAAGCAAAAGGCATCTAATTCTAAGGTGGAATATTTTGCAGTGTCACACCTAAACGACAGAGAGAGCAGTAAATCCCCGTCAAGGCTTTGACAGCATTATTTTGATAGATGATCTCCAAAGAGATCTTCATCGTAAATACTTGTTAGAAAAGGAATTGGCATATCAAGAAGGTATGGCAAGATGCATTAGCAGCTTCTCAGAGTTAAGTGATCTGCTGTACAGGCATAAGGAATTCCAGTAATCAAGTATTCTCCAAAGAAGGTGTTATGAGAGTATGAATGGCTTCATTTTTGCTCCTTTCTCTTTTACAAGCTTATTATCACAGCGCTCTGTTTAATACACTTGGTATTGGACTCTATCATCAGTATAATGGATTTTTTTAAAAATACTGTTTATTTCTTTATTACTCTGTGACCTAGTTATTGTAACTCAGAAACAGATTTTCACCAATTCTTCTGGTTGTTACAAATCCAAATCTATTTATAGCCCTTTTGCTCCAAGTAATGTTAATTTTCTTATCTTGTCCGTGCTACTACTCATTTTTTTTAGAGACCTTAGGTTTTATGTCTCTGACAGCTAGTGAGAACTAGTACTGGCTGCCAGGGTGAGTCAGCAACATGATTTTTTCACAGCAGATTACAAAGTTACACGGTAAAAAAGAAAGTGTCAAAGAATGCCTGTAGGTGGAATAAAATTACAGGTGATGCTTCAGCATAGAGGGGAGCATTTCATAGCCTTTCTTAATTTCTGTAAAATATTAGCAGGGGATGGGGGAGAATGAGAGAGAAGACTGAAACCCTTAACAAAATGTAAAATGAGAGACCAGCTCCTGTAATATTGTAGTTTTGCAAGACTATTGTGGGAGGGTTTTTTTGCACATCCAAGATATTGGTGTGCTTTAGAGTTACAATTTATAGCTTGGGACAGGAAAAAAACTAACAGCAGTGTTCCACAAGATCACACTTTGTCAAGGAGAGGATGACTACAAGGTTACATGAACAAATGTGTTGAGTTTTGCTTTCACAGTAAACAAATATTCAACCTCTGGCTAGTTTTAAAGATATTATGACAGCTCTCGAGGGAACTACGGATTCTATAAATCATTTTGAGATCTTCTCATGACTTCCATCATTTTTCACTCTCATAATGACTGAGAACAATTCCAGATTTTACAGATTTTTTTTTTTTTTAGATTTTTTGGGGTTTTTTTTAAATCACCCTGAAGTTGTACTGTCACAGCTAATTGTAAAGCCAGTGCCTCTCTCTTCCTTTCTGCTTCAGAGACTGTGATGCCTGTCACAAATCAAACTTGAATTACAGCACAAACAGCATTTCTGTGTTATCTGTTAAAAAACTGAAAATGCCAAAAAGTCTGCAAACCACAAATAAAAGCATACTTTATTCATATTGGGAGCTTTTGGAAAGGTGCAAGTTAACCTCCAAAGCAAGCAAAGCTCCGTGCTAGTAAGTTTCCTTGTCTGAACAGAGCTCTGTACCCATTTGACCAGTTTGAAATTCTGGTCTGTTGCGATTCCTCTGCCCGCTTGGTCACTGATGCAGGTAACTGAGGCAATACAGAGGGTGAAGGATAATGGTCAGTCTGGACAAATGCATTTCCCCATGCGCAGGGCAGACAGAGGCACGGGACAGGTGATGCAATCACCGCTATAATTTGGCAGCCAAACACCACTTAGGGTTCTTTGCATAAGGGGATGCATTTCCTCAGTTGTAAACCTGTGACATGCCCAGGTCTTAGCAATATATTAGTTTAGTGATTTATGAAAGGTCAGATTTCACTTCTGCTAAATTAAACTGTTATGGAAGTCATAAAATGATTAAAAGCCCAAGACCAATTTTCTTTAATTTGTTAGTTCTGCACTTCCTCAATACTCAACATTTTAACATTATTTTTGGGTACCACTGAGTGGAGCTCAAATACCAATTTAGAAAAAAACCTAAACCTCTCAGGTTGTTGCCAGAATCCACTACAAGTTTCTGAGTCTGCCTCATTCTCAGCCTTCAGAAGAGAGCAGTACATTTTGCGGTGTAAATCTCCATCTAAAGGTACGTCAGAAGTAATTAAATGCTGCTGTCTAACTGTATCTCTGAGTAGGACAAGGAACTGGCACAGCACTCCACAAGCAGAAGCTGAGGGAGAGAGGTTTTCCTATTTCTGCATGCCCTGTGGATCTGCTTATCCCATCTTCATCAAGACACCATGTACCACCTTTCTCACTTTTTCAAGATCCAAGTGTCCTCAAAGGTGCAAACTCTGCAGGGATTTCCAGTATCACGGGTCTTGGCAGAATGACTCATTTATACCAAAAGTTAGCACCAACTACTCAGTAAATGAGAACACACACTGACAGAAGTAACTGCAATGGTGGTCCTTTGTTAAAGGATAATAATGGGTGAAAAGTATTTCTAAATTTGCATTTTTAATAATATCTCTAACCCCCCTGTACACACAGCTGAAGAGGTCTTGCTGTTTCTCTGCACAGTCTGCCACAGCCATGGCCAATTGTAAAGTTTTTCTCCATTTATATGGCTGGCATTTAAAAAGCAGTATCAGGAGAGACACTAAAAAAGTTCCCAAAATGATGCAGGGAGTGATAATACCTCAGCTGGCACAGAGACAGCTGCAACTGAAGCAATGCTGAGAAGCCTGTTGGAGCTGACCATCCTACTGAAGCTGCTTGCACAGGTACTGGGCTTTATTAAATTAAAGACTGGGGGAACATGGTCCTCTTTAGGAAAAAAAACCTCTAATACCATAGTTATGGTGGTAAATTACGTAGAGTAAGACTTGCAAAAGCACCACAAGGAGAGAAAAAAGTCGTTTCTCAGGGCAAATTTTGTTACTCTTCAGTAAAATTCCTTTCTTGTGTGGCTAGTTTGCTTTGGATTATTCCATATATGCCTTACCTTGGCTATGATGCGGCAGAGGTGAGCACCTTCCTGGGCAAGGCTGAATAAACTGCTGATGGCCGACTCCGTGACGTACAGACTGCCCGAGAGCTCTACCTGCCTCAGCAGGCTCTGGGAGATGCAGGATAAAAAACTTGGAGGAGTCAGACTGATAACATACATTTATCACTGCATTTGAGTAGACGTAACCAAAGATAGTGATATTTAAAAATAAATATTAACAGAGTAAGAAAATGGGTACATGTGGGAGAACAATCAGTATGGAGCTCTTCAGCTATTTAGTAAATTGTTATTGCTTTTGGACGGGGACTGAACCAGAATTTTCAGGAGGCAACTAATTTTGTTAGTGTAGAAGCTGAGTCACGTGGTGATACAAGATTTCCACCTTATTTATAAGGAATATTGCTTACACTACTTTCTAAGGCTCTGGGTTCATCATTACTCTTAGTCAAAATGTCACTGACAAATAAACATTCTCATAAAGAAACATAGCTTTTTTCTCCAATGTATGAAATAGATTAAATATTTTTATCTTTGTAAATAATTATCTTGCTTTTGCATTTGTGTCATTGCAGTTTTAGAGAAGCACAGCTGTGAGAAGAATATAAGGTCTATTTCATTTTACGTTTCTGAAAAAAGACATGGAATCATTAGGAGATTTAATTCTATTTGCTAGGAGGAGGAAGGTAAGCATTTTCATATTTAATCCAACTTTGAAAAAGTGCGAGGAAGTATCCCACATTTTAAAATGTCATTTATACAAAACTCAATTACCTTTCCTTTAAGAGTCTCTGTTCTTCCACCTTTAGCATTAGAAAAATATTCCATAAAAGACATAGCTTGAGTTCACATTTTGATATGAACCTATCCTGAATAAAATCCTGATACGCTGATTATAAAAAAAACTCTTTACAAAATTTAAGCTGAAACCTCTCACACAGACACTTAGTCTGCTTCAGAGCAGCAAACTACCCCCAGACAATGTGTTTTTATGGCAGAAGTGGGCACATAGCCTGACTGAATGGCTCAGAAAACTGTTCATAAATTTTTTTTATTAATGAGTTCTAATCCAAGTCCTCCAGCCACACAAATACACACAAGATGATATAGAGTCAATAAATTCCACTCCCTTAAAAGAAAAAGGGAGTAGGATTTCAGGTGTATCAGTAGATGCCAAGATGCCCAAAGGCAGAAATATCAGCAGTGAAGAACTGCTCTTCTGACTGAAAAGAATAAGCATCTTAACAATGGCAACTTACTCACTGAATCTGAAATATGCAAAATTATTTACACACTTCAACTCATACATTTCACGTAGTTCTCATAAATCCTACCTGAAGAGCATTAGCAAGCAGCTTGTTAGTTTGACTGTAATTCTAAAAATGTATTTGGGGTGTTCTCACCTCCCGGTAATAACCATTTAAAACTAGAAGGAATGTTTCTGAAACCGCCACAATTTTTTTGCCATTTTAACAGATCAGGGTAGGTTAGATTTTAACCAATACCACGCATTAATTTTGTTTTGGCACTGTAATAAATGCTATTTAACTATTTGTGTTCATTAAACCTCTCTTCTTTTTCTTCAGGGACAACACAAAGTTTCAGCATACATCACCTCTAAATCATGGAAAAATTAATTGAGCAGAATTACATTTGAGGTTTTTATATGTGAGGAAGACTAGAGTATGCAAAGGGATTTCTACTGAGAAAGAAAGAAGGAAAATGTAAGTCAGGATAGGTTGGCTAGCCTTGCAAGTTGCTAATATTTCAATAAGTATCTAATGGAAAAAAATAAATGCATTTGCAGCCTCAGAGAAATTAGTGTATTTCACAGAATCAGAATCACAGAATGGGTAAGGCTGGAAGGGACAACCAGAAGTCATCATTTAGATGCCTTGCAAGAAAGAGACATCAGGAAAAGTAAGTGACATGGTGGGCCACAAGATGATTTTGTTTGGGATTTGAGGTTACTGGAGAATTTGATAATAAGAACACCTAAATCTCATTGCAACATATTCGAGTTACTGATCACAAGTTTGTTGAAAATTGAGAGCTGTAATTCTAATCCTTCTCCTAATCACAGAATTATAGCATGGCTTGTGTTGGAAGGGGCCTCTAAAATCATTTAGTTGCCATCTCCCTGCCATTAGCAGGGACGACTTCCACTGTATCAAGTTGCTCAGAAGCCCCATCCAACCCGGCCTTGAATCCTTAATGGATGGTCACCCTCAAGATTCAACAATTTTGGAAGACCTTTTTTGTTTGGCTGGTTGGGTTTTTTTACTATAAACTAACCTGTGCCTCATGTGTTAAAACCAGCTCTA